>JACEIK010005069.1:59394-100170 GCA_018107945.1 Datura stramonium | reverse complement strand
TATATCCCCTGCCCATATGGGGTTCCTCTTCAGCTAAATTCCATTCCAAAAATTTATCAACCATGCTGCCAAACCACAGCAACAACACACACCTACGCAACACATAAGTTCCAATTTCACTTCAAACATAATTTCCCAAGAAGGATTGAATGAAAACCTTGAAGACTTTCTCTAGATCACCTCCTTAACCTCTCAAGATTTCAAGAATGGAAGGAAATAACTTAGAATAGGTTTTCCCCTCCTTAAACCCAGTAAAATGAGCCTTAAACAACGTAGTATAGGCTTTAGGGACTTAGGAATTACAAAAATGCCCTTACTAAATTTGTAAGAAATTACTTCTAGGTAGTCCTAATGGACCACTTGACGACTCGTAGTCCAGGGCAACGACAAGTCACCTTGCTCGTCAAGTACATTGCCTTGTCTAATCTCCTGGTCTTGTAACGGGTCATTTAACGACTCTTCAGGAGCGACCACGACTCGTGGTCACCAGTCGTTCGGTACACTGCCTTACTCTTTGGAATTTCTCATGTGGCTGACCACGACTCATGGTCACCACCCGTGAAGTACACTATTTTCTTCCTTCTCTTTTCCTTCTCCTTTACCCCACGACTGACCTAATGACTCGTGGTGTCTGACCACGAGCCGTTTCCACGCCCATGGGGACCCTTTTCTCCAAACATCCCAACTCCTCACTAGCCTCCCCCACGAGTCACTTGACAACTCATCCTATGTCTTCAATCCCGGGTTTGATCTTTGAGCTCCTGGATTATAATATTTTTCAACAAGGACATCCTTCCATCCTTGTGCCCCAAACTATTTTTTAAAAATACAAATCTTTTGTTCTATAAAATCATGGTTTAGGGTTATGATTTATGGATGATTTGTTCTATGCCTTCTATGAATTCTAAGACCCATTATGATTAATAGTCGTGTATTCTTATGGGATTACTTTCAATATATCAAATTATGTACTTAATATGGGAAATGCATGATTATATAATTTTCACTCTAAGATAGCCTAGAACTTCAAATGGGATTTCATAATTATTCACATGTTTTTATCATGAACTTGTATCCATATCTAAAGTATATGAAGATCGTAGGACTTCTCTTAAGCCTAGAATATATGATTTAATAGATATGTTGAGATGCGATTAGAACTTATGGGCCTGATCAATGTGAATTATGTATATGTTTCACTATGGTTTCGATGTAAATGTTTGGGTATGAGCTGAACGTATAGTAATGGCATGATTATCGAATCATCTTCAGGAATTAGCGTAAATTTTGAAATGGGGTCCATGAAATATTCATATACTTTCACCATGATCTCATTGTATATGTTAAAGTATGATTTGAATCTATGGATCCTGCATGAATCTAAGAAATACGTCACATGCTATATAATGTGATTTCGAGATTCAAATGTGGTGGACATGTTTAAAGTATGATCTGATCTATCAATGCTTAGTGAAAGTAGAATGTATAATTTAAATGATGATTTGGGAGTATGATGATATGAATTATGATAATAAAGCATGAGAATGATTCTTTAGACCTTTGGGCTTGTTGTTAGTAGAAAGTAGCCCCAATCAATTCTAAATGATTCAGTATGATGTAAACAGTCAAATGCTCATGTCTCTAATTAGCTGAAGTGACTTAGACTAAACAAATTATGTTAGAGCAGTGATCTCCATGATCTAGTTTATGGAGACTCTCGATAGCTGAGAATGTTTCCCCTCAGTCAGTCAGAATGCCTCCCTTAGCTCAGTTAGGATTCTCATTAGCAGAGAATATCTTTCTTAGCTCAGTCAGGGATTCTCATTAGTAGGGAATATCTCCCTTATCTCGATTAGGGATTCTCATTAACAGAGAATGTCTCTCTTAGCTCAGTCAGGGATTTTCATTAGCCGAGAATGTTTCCCTTAGTCAGTCAGGGACTCTTCATAGTTGAGAATGTTTCCCTTAGTCAGTCAGGGACTCTCCATATTCGAGAATGCTTCCCTTAGTCTACGATATCAGTCCAACTCAGCTCCGTATGACTTCATATTACAGTTAAAACCGGTTTAGCAGGATTCAAATTCAATCATCTGCAAATAATCAGAGTAGTGTATGATATCAGTTATAGCATCAGCTCTTAGTATATGTAGAACACATGCCCTTATGCATCAGCTTGATTATACTTCAGTAAATGATTTCAAATAAGTGTTGAATGTCTATATATATGTATCTCAGATAGGGTTTTTGTATAGTAGCTCAGATATATGTCGATGTATTCAATTTACTTCCTTTTTGTATACTTGCATGTTTATCTTACTTATGCTTCTCGAATACTTAGTAAATTCTATGTACATACCACATACTTTATGTTCTATATCATTTCATGATATATATTCAGGTTTCCAAACTCAACCACGTGGTTAGATATGCTCAATTCCCATCTCAGCTACATGTAATGAGTCCTCATCTCCCGGGGACACGATTTATGTTTTCTATTTCATTATGTTTTAGTTTTAAAACTTTAGGAGTTAGCTGGGGCTTTTCCCAGCAACTCATCAGTTTAGTAAAGGCTTTCAAACTTGTATAGATAGATTCAGCTTGTATCGGAGTTTATGAGATTCGTTATTTTGGGTTTTAAATTAGACTCTTTTAGTTAGCTTCTGCTCAGTTATGTTTTGTTAGCTGTTTCTATTATTAAGTGATATGCTATGATTATGCCATGGGTCGACTTGGAGACTCTCGGGGTTCCCTATCCCGTGTTACGACTAGGGTATACACTAGGGTTGTGACAGAGCCATCCTAAGCCTTGCCAGGGAAAAGAACGATGAAGGTGTGATATCACTGGTGTGTCCTCAGGTAGGGGAAGCACTCTCTTGAGAGGTACCAAATAAGAAAATATATCCTATGGTCCCCGTAGTTATGAGACCTCGGTCCTCGGAATCAATGACCTACTCAGTGCTAGACACTACTCCTAAAACATGCATAATTCTCTTATTCATATCCTCAAAGCATTGGTTAAATATGATTCTTGGGAGTCGTGACTCCAAAACATCTCTTCAAACTTATCTTGAGAGCCTTGTCACGAAATTATGATAAAACATACTTGACCTTACATGGTCTTGCCCAAAACATCAAATCATACATACTTGAATAATGCTTCATAACTCGAAATCATGAAATCATTAGTTTGAGATTTCATAGACATTCATGCATACTTTGATAATTCATCATATTAGAAATCATGGGCTCATAAGCTTGAAATTCATAAATCATACATAATAGGGCAAAATCACCATAAGCTTGAAATCATCAATTCATGAGGAACTTCTGAGTAAAATCTACCCTAATAACTATATTTCATCAATTGGAACATGAGAGAATTGAACCCATAGAGATATCATGGATAATTGCATGGAATTGGGTTAAGCCCAAGAATTTCAACATAACATGCTTGGAGACATGAAATCATAGAATAGGGATAAAATTGGGAATGAGGGTTGAAGGATTTTTTCCATTCATAACCTGACATACCTGGGCTTAAAGAATCATTAACGTGATTGAAGACCCAAAGGGAATTAAGATGAAGAAGATGATGAAACTGTCATGACCCAAACCTATATCATGAGATGATATAGCATAGAGCATGCGATCAATAGTTTGAATGTACTGAGTATGTATACTATTAAAACGTTAGTCATGAATCATTTGTATAAATCAAGAAAGATCATGAAATTAAGGACAACAAGATAAAATCCATAAATTAAAAGTATACATATTCATAAGCTATTAATCGTAATCTGAACATAATGACCCAAGACTTAGAAATAGAAATCATACATCTTGTCATGCTTGAAATTGTAATTGAAAGCTCGTAAACTAATCAATGGGTCAAATATTCCATAAAACATAATTTCATAAGCCATGAATATGACTAACTAAAAACATAAGGAACAGTGGGAGATTCTTATAACTGACGTACCCCATGTGAGCATACATGGAGCCAAAGCTCTAAATCCATAGTCGGGAGGGTGTTCTATCACGACTCAAACATAGGCTTGGATCTAGATACGGAACCTTGACTAATAAAGGGCTCCAAGTCAACCCATGGAATGAACATAATAAGTAAAGATCAACATAAGAAAAAATGATAACTGAATTCTGTAATACTGAATAACAAAACGTCTATCCAACAGTAATATCATAACATTGAAGGTGAAGCTGAATATACAAGTCTATGTCTGAAAATCCTCTACTAACTGATGAGATGCAAGGACAAGCCCCTAGCTATCTCTAAGTGTGAAACAACTGATATAACAATGCTGAAAGTTAGATGTCCTCGATGGATGAGAACTCACCCAAGGCAGGGTCTGAGCTGGAATGAGAGTAGAACTAATGGCGTGTTTGAGTCTGATCTCTAGGACCTGTATCGTGAGACAATACAACATAGAGTATGTGGTTAGTACTTGGAATGAAATAAGTATGCAAGGTAAGTAAAGTAGGCTAAGTAAGTATAAACTGAAATCATGCATCTTATAAACGATAACATCATATGATTCTGAGAGTAAAGACAGCATATTGGTATCTGAAGACATTAATAGACATAAACTAGATCTCATAACTAAGTCGGATGACCCAAAGTTGAAACTGAAATTCACAAGTAAAACTGATAACCTGATCATTGGGCCAAACCTGCTGAAAACATACTATCATAACTGGTAAACATGCACAACTAAGATGTCACAACCCAAACATACACACGGATCATTGACACGGGACAAGGAGCCCTGAGAGACCCCAAGTTGACCCATGGAATGGGAATACATCTAATCCAATCACATGAGCAGAAGAGTTAGCATAGAGAACGCAATCATAACATAACATGGGGGAAAACAGTACAATACTTGTACAATACGGCAGCATACAACCTTTTTGTCTGATAAGCCTCTAAACTTGAAAGGCGGATTGATGGGACAACTCCCCAACTAATCCGACATCCAGAAACTGAAGGAAATAACTTACAGTGTGAACATATATCCCTCGAAACATGAGGACTCACCAAGTATGAAGAGAGCAAGTCTGAATCTATCTACGGATGAGGATGCGCCTGAGAACTAGGACCTGTATCATGAGATGATACAACATAGAAAGTATGCGTTCAGTACGTGGAATGTACTGAGCATGCAAGGTAAGTAAAGAAGACATTTAAAACATGTATAAAACTCATAAATGGTCATAAGAGTAGGACAACATGCTCGTATCATAAATCATTATTACATATTATACGACTCAAGGTTTTCAGAACATTCGTAACATAAACGTAGCCATAATCATAAGAGAAGAACTTCTCTTAACATAACTTGAGCCAACATACATAATCATAACATGCAAAAATCATGAGGAACAATGGGAGATTCTGTTAACCGACATACCCTATATGAGCACACACAAAGCCCGACTTGTAACCCAAGTCGGGAGGGTGTTCGTACCTTTCTAAGGGTAGGAACCATGAAGTGTGTGATCACACATGAAAAGGGCCATTTGGTCTAGGGACAAACATGAAAGGGTCCAAACATACCTATGGTGGCACGTAGTTCAAGAGATCCTTGGCTTAACATGAGCCCCGAACCTACTCGATGTTCAATACTACTCCCAAAACATATATAGTGCTCATAATAATACATACATGTGTTCATGGGCTAGTCAAATAATGATAATCATAAACATGCTTGAACATACATGAACTAGACATAATTTGAGGCCTATGAGTCGGCCAAAACATAATTCATGCTTAATAAAATATATACATACTTGTAGATCATGCATATCATTTAAATGTTCATAAGAGCATAATATATTCATGATTTAATTCATAATACATGATTGGCTTATCAAAAACATCAATGGATAAATGGATCATAAATCGGTTTATCATGGACATGCATAACCAGATTTAAATGATTAGAAATTCGAAATCAACCATACAAATATCAATTTAGAGCTCAAAAGATGATCAAAATAAGTAAATAATGATAGGGTTTCAAAATCACAAGACCCATAATTAAATCACAAAAATTTATACAAACCAAATATTAAACCCTATGGATTTTTAAATAAATTTTGAGTAATTTAATAGAGAAGGCGAATGGGTGTGGAATAATCAACCAATTGAAGACCTTACGTACCTGGGATTATCAAATCCTAACCCTCCTTAAAAGACCAAGAATGAAATTGAAGGAATTGAGGTGAAAAGCTTGAATTCCCCTCGAATCACCTCTTAAAGTTCTTGCATGCATGAATGAGAGTTTAGAATAGGTCATTTTTTAAAAATGCAGCTTTCCCAGGACAAAACAACGTAGTTTAGGGACTTATATCATGAAAAAATCAAAAATACCCTTAATGAACCTACTCTGAAAACTGGCCGAATGGAACCCACGAGTGATACCAATGGGTCGTGGGAAATAGAAACGGCCTATCATGTCCTTCGTTGAATGGACTGCTGAATGTCTTCTCTCGGAACTAACCAACGGACAGATAGGAAAACTCGTCCTCTGAAACCATGATCTGTTACACCATCCATTGTTTGATCATCATAAAATCTAAACCCACTTACCACGAGCCTCACCACGACTCGTGGTTCCTTCCAACGAGTCGTGGTCTCAACCCGTCACCTACACGGGAAATTCTTAACCTCCAATAACGACCACAACCAACGACTGGTCTTTTATCCTAACCGTTCATTGAGTCGCTCGTTGCATGCCTCCTGAAGAACCTAACTCCTTCCCACGACTGCTAACAATGAGTAGTTGTTTCCCACAATGAGTTGTCCTACCTCCCGTGGTTTACACGTCCAATCAACCTGATCCTAGCCACAAATGAAAAGGACGGCCCGTTGTATGTCACAATGGGTCATCGTACTAACCATTGTTTCCCACTAAAACCTGAACACCTAAACCCACAACCATCAACGACGGCATGTGATTACTTACCACAGGTCGTTGTACCTGTCGTCCTGCAACTTTTCCCAATATTTAACAATTTTTCAGTTTAGCTTCCCGAGTCTACTCCTAATAACTTCTGGGGTATTACATAAGATCATGAGGAACAACAGGAGACTATATGAAACAATCACGGTAGAGCTTACATGATCCCAACTATAATACTCAAGTGGGTAGAGCCGTCCAAAGCCTTGCCAGGGCTAAGGGCGCTACCATGATATTGATATTAGGCTGAAGGCCCATTCAGGACAGGGAAAGCTCAAGAGGAATGTCCCAAAGTAAAATGTAAAATCCTATGTTGGCATGTAGTTCTGAGATTCAGGGTTTTCATGAACCTCTAGCCTACTCGGTGCTAGATACTGCTCCCAAAAACATGCAAGGTGCTCTCTATCAGTTTTCAATAAAGCTGAAACCATTGTTTTTCATTGAAGCTAAAAATGTAATTGCATGCATAGTCTGGAAACCTAAATACGGGAAGTACTAGCTCTAAACATACCATAAGCTGAATATAGGAGTACAGACTCCAAAATCATATGGAAAGCTAATTTATAGAATTGAACTAAATCATGAAAACATATTAAATTTGAGTGGGATTATCCAAAATCTGAATATCATGCATACTTAAAATAGACTTCCCTAGTCAAAATCATAGATTCATATATGTTTAATTTGTAAACATACATACATGCTAGATAGTTCATCAAACTTGAAATCATCAATCATAGACTAACTTTTTCATTAACTTGCAAAATTGGGCAAACTCTTCTAAGAGTTGAAAACTTGAATTTGTAATCAATTAGTACATAAAATATTTCTGTGAATCTTAAAACATGCTTTGAAATATGAAGGGAATCGACCAATAAATAAATCATGTAGAATTTCATAAATTTGGGTTAAAATCCCATAGGATCATACACTTGAATTAACACTTGAATCATGAACTTGAGGAGAAATTTGGACATGAGAGTGAAAGAAAACTCTCATTCACGGCCCTACATACCTGGGTAAACTGATTCTCAACTTGAATTTGAAAGCGTAAGAAATTTGGAGGAGTAATGGAGGATTCTTAGCTTGACGTTCAATGGAACCCTCTATACTTGCATGCATTGGATTTAAATGAATTAGAATAGGTTAAACTCCCTTACTACACTTCTTTTAGGGCTTAAAAAGACGTAGTTTAAGACCTAGGAGCTTACGATTTATGAAAACACTCTTACTAAATTTGCAGAAAAACTGTAACTCTAGACCAAACGAGGGACTGGATGACTCATTGTCCAACTAATCATCATCACTGGAAAAATCTATTTTTACTGAACAGCTTCAACTGGCGACTTACATGGTGAGTCGTTCACAGGGACGACAAGTCGTTACTTTCCTTCCATTGAAACCAATGCATGTCTCACACTATATAACCAGTGATCGACCTGACGAGATGTAATGTGGCACTATGATTCATCCTTCCACCCATTAAGTCCTCCTGAAAAAAAACTCCCTGATTCCCAACTTTGCATCTCCCAACGAGGGACTCAACGATACGTTGGGGGTTATGAAGGGTCATTCCTCGATCCATTGTCACTTCAACTTCTCAACACAGCACAAGAAAACGGGCCACTAAACGATCCATCAATTTACCTAACGAGTCACCTGATGAGTCATTTTGTCACCTGGTGCGTACTTTCCCGCTTTCTTAGATTTAACCCACAGCTCTGATCTTAGGGGATTTTAGGGTATTACATGTTCATATGTCGCCAAGGATAGAACCATAAAAAAGGCATGATATCACTCATTGCGTCTTTTTTGGGCATGGGAGATACTATCGTAAAGGACCCCATCATTGATATGTTGGCATGTAGTTTTGAGGCCTAGATGTGCTGGAACCCCGGTCTACTCGGTGTTAAATATCACTTCCAAAACATATATAGCGGTCATATCATAATCATGAAACATACTTGAAGTAGATCGGCTAGTTGAGATCATAAGATCCATAAACATGCTGGAGATACGTGAATTAGCCATAAAATAGGCACGTGAGTCAGCCATGGTCATAAAATTGATATATATAAAGTAATTCATATTTAAGGAAATCATCACACTCTAAAATTCATAAATTAATTAAGAGTTCTTATGGAAATCATGCATTAAGATCATAAAAGATAATTTAATTCATCATACTTGAAATCATAGACTAATAAGTTTAAATTTTATAAATCATGCATAATAGGGAATAAACTTCATAAACTTGAAATCATGAATTAATAACTTAATTGAAGATTAAATATGCTCTAATAACCATGAAACATCAACCAAAACATGAAGGGATAATACCTATAGAGAAAGCATGGAAGATTTCATGAAAATTGGGTAATAACCCTAGAATTCATACATGCTTAGAGACTTGAATTATAGAATTAGGATGAAATTGAGAATGAGGGTGGAAGATTTCCCCCTATTCATAACAGTCATGACCTGAGTTTATAACCTAGCAATAACGCGGGACAAGGAACCCCGAGAGGCTCCAACTCGACCCATAGCATAATCATTGCACGATACTAACGAAATAATAGCTAATAGTATCATAACTGAGTGAAAGCTAACTGGAGAAGTCTAATCAACACTATAAGAACATAGTCTACTACAAACACTGAATCAAAAGCTAAATCTGTCTATACATGTCTAAAAGCCTCTTCTACACTGTTGAGCTATTGGGAAAAGTCCCAAGCTAACTCCTAAAGTATGAAACTAAACTAAAATTAAAATAGGAAAATCATAAATTATGTCCTTGGTAGAAGAGGACTCACCACTGACAGCTGAGGTGGGAATAGAGTGTGTCTAATCGCGAGGCTGAGTCTTGAAACCTGGATCAACATTATAAAATGATATAACATAAAAAGTATGTTGTCAATACTTGAATGTATTGAGTATATAGGAAACATAAAATAATCGAAGACATGCAAGTATACTAAAAGAAGGTAAACTAACTACATAACTGAATGCATAACTGAACTAAATTACACTGAGCCTTTTTGGGATATATAAATATTGACATGATGATTTTATTTGAAAACATTTAACGAATTATAATTAAAAACTAAGGCATAAGGGTCATGTACATGTATTGAAAACTGAAGTTGTAATTGATATAATACACTGTACTAACTAACTGCTGACAACTGAGACTGAACTTCGCTAAATATTGAGTTGAACTAAAGTCTGAGACTATAGTGGGTGGAACTGATACTGAAATCATAAACTAAGGGAAACATTCTCCACTATTGAGAATCCCTGACTAAGCTAAAGGAGACATTCTCTACTATTGAGAGTCCTTGACTGAGCTAAAGGAGACATTCTCTACTATTGAGAGTCCTTGACTGAGCTAAGGAAAACATTCTCTACTACAGAGAGTCCTTGACTAAGCGAAGTGAGACATTCTCAACTATTGAGAGTCCCTGACTGAGCTAAGGGAGACATTCTCTACTATTGAGAGTCCCTGACTGAGCTAAGGGAAACATTCTCTACTACTGAGAGTCCCTGACTGATATCATTTGTCTAGTCTAAGCTATTCAGCTAATCAGAGACCCAAGTGTTCAAATAACCATAACATACTGAATTCATTAGAATCTGATCAAGGCTACTTTGAACTATCTAGAGGCCTGAAAGTCAAAAGAATCTTGATCATGTTTTGTCATGAAATTTGTAACATTATAGACCCAAAACGCAGCATAATTCATGCCTTTCATATTCATGAAAACCCATAGGTTTTAATCATGCTTTAACATATGTATATATACAAAATCATACGTTCAAGATTTATGAAAACTCATATGTTCAATCATGCTTTAGAACTATATATTGAATTCATGGTAAAAGCATGTGAATAACTAATAAGGCCATATCTTGATAATAGATCTAATTCATGGTAAAATTCTGGAAAATCATGCTACTATCATATCATGTACATAAATCATGAGTTTAAAAGTAAGTTCACAAACATATATGGTTAATTATCATGAGAGTCTTGAAACCCATAGGAGACATGTGAGAATTCATGCATAGATTGAAACCCTAAAGCATGCTTTTCTAGAAATCAAGGAATTAGGATTTTAACATAAAATTTGGGACACAAGGATGAAAGGAGATCCTTGTTGAAGTCCCACATACCTGGTAGAAAACTCCTTATGGATCTTTGAACTTGCAGCACCTTGAAGAGAAAGCCTAGGTGTTCTTAAGCTTGAGAGAAGAAAAGGAAGAAGAGTGGGAGTGCTTTTGGATGGAATGAGGGATTATGCAAGATATTCCCATTATAATCATCCTATCTGATACCCAAAATGACGTAGTTTAGGCGTTAGAAGCGTAGGAGTTTACGAAAACACCCTTGGAAACTCGCAGGGAAATTTATGCTGCCAGTCCAATGAGGGACTTCATGGATCTGGGTTATGGGACGACCCATTATGTCCAATGCATGACCAATTCTGGAAGACCCTTAAAATTCCTCGAACTTCCAACGACTTACTTCATGAGTCATTAGGTCACACCATAACTCAGGACACCTTCCATTACCTCTGAACCATGATCTTGCTCTTTCACCCCACGATGGGACACGAAGAGTCGTTACATGACACAACGAATCATCCTACCCTCTCATTGTCACCACTACCTCGAGTCGTATACTTCCAAAAACTTCTTCTAACGATCTACACAATGATTAGTTACTTGTCCTCACGAGTAGTCACTTCTCTCGTTGTCCACCGAAAACTTATCTCAATAACTGAAATGTTGCTTGTGATGAGGGACTCCACGACTCGTCTAGTCTCTTAATGGGTCGTGTCATGAATCATTCTATGGAAAAGTTTCACTTTTCCAACTGAATTCTTTCTTTATGTTTGGAGTCAAATCTTAGGAACTTTTGGGGTGTTACAATATCTCCCTCTTGGGGCATTCATCCCCAAATATAGGCTAGACATACTGAAAGGATAGGGATGGAACTAAAATCTCAAACCTAAGAAATTACAGCTAAAATTGATGGAGTATCTTACTCCGGGCTGATTTACATACCTGGGCTAAATCCTAAATCGTACATGCATGCAAAGACCTGAGAGGGACTAGAAGACACGAAATTGTCATGGAATTAGATAGAGCAAGGGGAGGAACTATTTCCTCAAACTAGAACTAAGCTGGTAAGGATTAGAATATCATCCTCATACTATTTTCTAATTTTGAACTAGAAATTATGGTATCTGATCTAACTAAAAGTAAGGGACTCATAAGCATGAATCGTTCATGACATCTAAAACTGAGGACATACATGAGGTTACCTGGTTTGCTGAGCTACTAAGGCAACTTCTAAAGAATGAGTTTGATCTGAACATACAGGAGGACATAAGTTAACACACATAGCTAGTTCATGACATGAAGTTGAGACTTAAGAATTCGTAATGTAAGATTGGTATCGCTGTCTGAAGGGGTTATCTAGAAATTCTAGGAGTATACATATAAGAATGGGTAGGGGGTAGCTTAACCTGTAACATAAGAGAAATTATCTGAACCTAAAGGTATTGACATCCCAAAGCTATTAGTTTCGGGACACCCTCACTAGCACACTCAAGATTCGACTTGTCTCATCGACTTATCATCCCCCACTTAGCCTTAAGACATTATTCTAAGGCTCCTGCATATTTTTTAAGGTTTGTTCTAAACCACTAACTCTTGACTTCTCCTCTACCTCTAAAATTCACTTTAAGCCTCATATTCTTTGCTAATTCACACCATGTATCAATGAACTCTTTCCAACTTACACCTAAGGACTTTCTCATCCTATACTAGGGTTCGAGACTAACAACAAGCAAAGAGTAGTATGAATATCTCATAATGTACCTGTGACTACTTCTTACGATTTGCCCTTAACTTGATATGTTGACAAGGCGTAGGAGCGATTTTGATGTAGTCCACCAACTGTAATAGAAGACATGCCTTGCTGAAATGGGTAGGATATCGAGGCTACTGAAGAGGTGGATGGGACCCTACTCTCGCCCGGCTTTGCTTCTGCAGAATTTCTGTGCTTATGACCCGACATGCCGCACCAAAAACAAGCGTCTAAGCCAGCCATGCATTCTCCCAAATGGTTCTTCCCATAGCTCTTACAAGTCGGGTATGTAATCTTCCTCACGGTGCGTCTATACAGAACACTAGTTGTTGAATGTGCTGGGGCTGATGATCTTCGCTAGGAGCATGAGCGTGTCCACCACTAGTTCTCTGATGGGAGTACTCCGATTCTCCTGTTCTAGCCCTCTTGGCCTCCTCTGATTTTCTTTCACCTACTCCGACTCTATTTGTTGGGCATATATAACCTAAAGTGAAAAGTATATGTCTTTATGCAACATGGCGGTCCTGCATTCCTTAACCAAGGAGTCTGCCACTCCATTCATGGACCTGCTCACGCGAGCCCTCTAGTCGGCTATCAGCTCCGGTGCATACTTAGACAACTAGGTGATCTCCAATGTATACTCCTGTAAAATTATACCATTTTTCCTCAAGTCGATTAACTCTGCCGCCTTTGCCTCCCGCAAATATCTAGGGAAAAACTTGTCCAAGAAGGTAGTCATAAACTCATCCCAACTTACGAGGACTGCTCAACTCCCCGACTATCCTTCCACCGACAATACCATATATGATCGACCCCCTTCAGCTGGTAGGAGGCTAAGTCTACGCTCTCCGTCCCTGTCACCCCCATAACCTGGGTGATCTTTTGGATCTCCTTTAAGAACACATACAGGTCCTCATCCACCTTTGACCCTAATAATTCGGGTGGGTTCATTCTGAAGAAGTCTCTTACTCTAGCCGCCACCACATTCCTATTCTAGGGAACCTGAGCCACCACCTGCTGATTAATCTGGCCAATATGTGAAAGGTTGTCCTGAACTCGGCATGAGCAACATGTTCATTCATTGGGTTCGCTGGTGTTTGTGGAGTTTTCTGGTGCCCATTACCATTTCTCTTTCTATTTGCTCGTCTGGGAGGCATTATCTATGTGCGTGTAAAATAAAAGTTAGGAGAGGAACCATTAGAGCCTCAAACTCTACGCATGATAAGAATCATGAAAAAAGGGGAACTTTACTAAAAAAACGTCCCGTAGCCTCCTCGTCATAAGTGGGGCGCACTTCACACCCATGAAAGACTCTACTTAACATGGCTTTCAGACACCCTAGGACACTCTAAACGTAATGCTCTAATACAAAATTTCTCATGATCCGAGTTTACACCCAAGACGTAACATAGAAAAAGGAACCCCAAGAGGCTCCAAGTCGACCCATGGCATAATCATAGCAGGATAATAACAAAATAACAACTAATAGAATCATAACTAAGAAGAAGCTAACTGGAGAAGTCTAATCAGCACTATAAGAACATAGTTTAATACAAACACTGAATCAAAAGTTGAATCTGTCTACACATGTCTGAAAACCTCTACTACATTGATGAGCTGCTAGGACAAGTTTCCAGCTAACTTCTAAAATATGAAACTAAAATAAAAATAAAATAAGAAAATCATAAATCTTGCCCTCGGCAGATGAGGACTCACCACTAACAGCTGAGGTGGGAATAGAACATGTCTGACAGCGAGGCTGAGTCTTCAAACCTAGATCTATATCATAAAATGATATATCATATAAAGTATGTGGTCAGTACTTGGAATGTATAGAGTATATGGGAAACGTAAAAGACCTAAAGACATGAAAGTATACTAAAAGAAAATAAACTGACTACATAACTGAATGCATTACTAAACTGAAATACACTGACCCTATTTGAGAAATAAAATATTGACATGATGCTTTTATTTGAAAACATTTAATGAAGTATAACTAAAAACTAATGCATAAGGGTCGTGTACATGTACTAAAAACTGAAGCTGTAACTGATATCATACACTATACTGACTAACTGCTGACAACTAATGTGCTGTGATTTTTACGGCACTTTCGACGCTTAAAACCAAGAAACTATGCTTATTCTGGGTAAGTTTATGTAGGTATGATGTGTTTGTGTTGAATATTTCAGGAAAACAGGTTCGGAAGTTAAATGGGCGAAGTAAGGCTTAAAACAACTGAAATGGAGGCTGCTAGTCATGTAACGAATCATCGACATTGTGCATGACTCGTTGCCAAGGCTATGGGATAGGTTAAACATTTGAAGCTGAAGAAATAGTACACCACGGATTGAAGGCATAACTCGTTACATCTGGTAACAAGTCGTGAAGCCAATAATGAAGACTGAAAGAAGATTCTTAAAGAAATAAATAGTGGAGAAAATGGTCGACTTCACGAGTCATTGGCTGACTGAACGACTCATTAGGAGATCACTAGAAGGAACCGTAGAGTGCATTGGAAAATTGAAGAAGCTAGAACACGAGAGGCCTAACGAGTCATTAGGTGACCCATTGCCATAACTGGGCCTAATGCTTAGGATGAATGTGTTTGACTGATCACGACTCGTTTAAGGTTCTAACAGTTTTAATTAGGAAAAGGTTTTCGTGGAACTATAAATACCTTATTTAGGTTTATTTTTGAGACACAATTTATTATTGTAGTTTTCACGTATATTTTGGTGTTGTGTACTATTATTCTTAGTTCAAGAAACAAAGTTTACAATTTTATTTTTTGTTTGAGGATCTAAAGCAACACTGAAATTTGTTCATCGGTTTTGGAGTTATATTCAATTCACTTGGTTTTCTTCTATGAATTTCTGTAAGTTGCAATTATGAATTATTCTTTATATTGTGATCGTGATCATACAAACTTGAGTAGCTAAACATATAACTAGGGTTGTGAGAACCATGATAAATTAACACGCATAGGCAAAAATACTTAGTGACTCTTGAACGAAGTCTATGTATGTATTGTTTCACTCTTCATTTTAATTGATTCTTAATGGTTGCAAACATTATATATTGTCTTATTATTATTCACCAGACCAAGGGGATAATGAATGGGAAAAGGAGTTTAACAACGGAGATTTGAGGGTATCAACCCTCATCTAATAGCTTTACCTTGTACAGGAATAGCTAATACGATATTAAGGGTAAGGGTTAGTTAAGCATCCACCCGTATATGGACCAAGTTGCGTGGTGATAATCATCTAGATAGGGGACCAACTATCTTGGTGAATTTAACTTACCAATATTGCATGCTAAACACCATAATAGATCACTAGTATAAAACCTTGTGGTTATGAAGTCACGAGGAACACAATCCTAGCCACCTTGTTGTTGAATACAACCAAAATTGACGTAATCATCTTTTAGTTTCTACTTTTGTTCATTATTTTGTTTTACAAAACTTACCCCTTAGGAAATAAGTAATCCAATAACTAATAGCTATTCACATTAACTCAAGTTCTTTCCATATTCTCTGTGGGATTGACCTCAGCCTCTCAGTTAGGTTCTATATTTTACATCGACCGCTTTATATCTCAATTGCGAGGTGTAAATTGGGCGACATCAAATTTTGGCGTCATTGCTGGGGAATACGGCTATGTATTTAGCTAATTGTGTTTGCTTTACTATTTGTTCTTATTTCCTTTTTATTTTTCTTTTGTTGTTTTTGTTTTTAACAGGTCTTAGGTTCGTGCATGCCCAATACTAGGAGCCAAGGAAAAAACCTAGTTCAAATCGATTACTAACTTGAGCAAACACTAAGGAATCTAAGAAGAATGGCCAACATATAAGAACAGGAGACAGTGGACCAAGCCACAGCGAGAATGTTGGCTGAGGAGCAAGCTCGGGCTAGAGTTTGTGAGTTAGCTAGGGTTGCTGAAGAGCAACGTCTAGCTGTCGAAGCACAGCGAGCTAGAAGGCACAGATGTCCAGAAAACTAGAGACACCAATATTTCGATGAGGATGATGATGCTAATATAGAAGAATTCGGTGCCACTAGAGATATTGTCCCTCCCCTTTTGCCTGCTGGGGAAAAGTTTTTTATTACCAGTGCTATGATCCAACTATTCAACATGAAGGGAATATTTGTGGGTCATGCGACTGACGATGCCCATACTCTCTTGAAAATTTTTTTGGGTATCTGCAAGGCATACAAACAACCGACAGTGAGCCAGGATGAAATTAGACTGAGGTTATTTCCCTTTTCATTAGGGAATGAGGCAATGATGTGGTTGGCTAAGCTGCCAAATTATTCCATCACTATATGGGGAGAGCTTAAGAGAGCTTTTCTTGAAAGATTCTTCCCACCTTCCAAAGAATTGCAGCTGAAAGATGAGATATATAACTTCAGGCAATTGAATTCAGAGGCACTTCACATGAAATGGCTGTGTTTCAACAAGAAGTTCAAAAGGGTGCCAACCCACAGGATTCTAGATGATACATTATTGGAGATCTTCTCTAGGTCTCTTAATGCTAACACCAAGGCGGTGGCTTATACCATCTCTAACGAAACCTTTATGAGTCACACCTATGCAGAAACTGATGAGTTATTTGACCGAATCACCAAAACCAACCACGCTTGGCACACAAGAGAGTCGGAGATTCCGGATGGTTCTTATGCAATAGGTATGTCTGAAGAACAGATAAGAAAGGATGAAGAAAGATATCAAGACATTACTGAGATAAAGACCACAACGGGGTTGCTTGCTAAGCATTGGATGGGAGACGAAGCTGAGAAAGTTAATGCTATGGGTTCTCAGGGAAAGGCCCCGAGAAATGATGGAGGTGAATATACATCTGAGGAGGAGGCTAACTACCTGAATGATCAAAGGTCGGGTTTCCGGACCAACACCCAAGGGTCTAACCAATACTTGTGGAGTTAAGGTCAAGGGAACCAAGGTCGGAACTTTTACAAGGATAACAATTACAATCTAGGCCAGTACGGGGAGAATGGAGACTGGAAGAAGCACGAGGAGTATAAGAATGATAGAAGCGGTTTGTATGTTCCTCCAAGGAACCATGAGCCAGTGTCTAGTGGTTCAAGTGTTGAAGACATGTTGTCCAAGGTACTTAAGCAGATGGAGACAACAGATAGCCATTTTAAGGAGCTCCGCGCGGTCATTTTTTGTATGAACTAAAAGGTGGAATCACATGTCGTGGCCATTAAGCAGATTGAGCAGCAGCTGAATCAGTTGTATGTTGCAATTAATCAGAGGTAGAAAGGAACATTTCCCAGCAACACAGTACAAAATCCAAAATATGACAGTCACTGCATGGTGGTCACTACTAAGAGTGGGAAGGTGACAGTTGATCTTTCGAGGCCGGTTGTGATCGATGAAATAGAAGAGCCTGTATCGATTAATTATGACAGGATAGAAGATTCTGAGGATCAAATTTTGATTGAAGATTAAGTGGTAAAGACTGCTCCTAGTAATGCAAAGGATCATGGATCTGGCAATGAGAAGGAGAAGGATACTCAACAAAAGTTCACACCGATCCCTAGACCTCTACCTCCTTTTTTACAGTAGTGGAAGAAAAAGGTTGAAGATAGGAAGTGTCACAAGTTCATTTCCATGTTGAAGTAATTTTTTGTGGACATCCCATTAGTTGAGGCACTTGAAAAGATATCTGGCTATGCCAAATTCATGAAGGACCTTGTCACTAAAAATAGGACTGTGAGTTTCGAACCTGCAAACAATTTACACCATTGCAGTGCAATAGCATCTCGTTCTTTTGTTTAGAAAAAGGAGGACCCTGGGGCATTCACCATACCATGCACTATTGGAGCATTTAATTTTTATAAGGCATTATGTGATCTGGGTGCTAGTATTAATTTGATAACATTAGTGGTTTTCAAGCAATTGGGCTTGGGAGCCGCCAAACCAACTATAATGCAACTTTTGATGGCAGATCATAAGGTGAAGAATCCGGTGGGAAATCTATATGTTGTTCTATTGAAGGTGGAGTCCTTAATATTTCCGGCCGATTTTGTCATCCTGGAATGTGAAGTTTATTTTGAGGTCCCCATTATCTTGGGGCTACCATTCCTCGCCCCCAGACGTGCTCTTGATGATATGGAGACTGGACAGTTTAAATTATAGTAGAACAATGAGGAAATGACATTCAATGTATGCAGATACATGAAGCAACCAAATGAAATGAGGGTGGTGTCCGTAATTGATGTAGTGGAACCTGAGTTCCTAATTCTTCCTATGGAGAAGTTATTGATTCTTGATGTCTTAGCAGCAGTTTTGATGGATATTGGTGCTGAGGAGATCCATGGGGGTAAGGAGATTGTTAATGCACTTGCTAGCATGGGGTCATACACTTATGCTCCAAAGAAGATTGATCTAGAATTGAAGACTCGGGTGACCCCACTAGCCAAGCCATCTATTGAGGAGCCTCTAGTATTCGAGCTCAAAGTATTCCCGTCTCATTTGCAGTATCTATTTTTGGGATCCAGTAACACTTTACCGGTCATTGTTGCAGCTAACTTGGAGGAATGGCATGTGGAGGCTTTGGTCTCAATTTTTAAGAGATATAAAAAAGCTATCGGGTGGATCATTGCAGATATTATCAGAATCCTAGCCAGAATTTGCACTCACAGGATCCAGCTAGAGCTAGATTTTATTCCAAGTATTTAGCATCATCGTAGGTTAAACCCACATATGCAAGACGTGGTCAAGAGGGAAATCATCAAAGGGTTGGATGCAGATGTGGTTTATCCTATTGCAGACAGCGAATAGGTGAGCCTCGTCTAATGTTTACTGAAAAAGAGAGGAATCACGGTGGTCGTGAATGCTAACTGTAATACCCCGGAAGTGATTAGGAATAAACCGGGGGAGTTAGAATTAAAAATGCAGAAATCTGGGAAAATGTTTCAGCACGAGCCACAGAACGACTCGTGGTAGCAAACCACGAGCCGTTGTATGTGGTTGTGATGTGAAGCTAGGCCGGTGGTAGGGTTGACCACGGGCGTCACAAGGACCTATTGTGAGAAGGCACAGGCCGTGGTTAGTGGTCATGGGAAGGTTGTGGATCAGGGCAGTGGCTAAGACGATTTGAAACCACAGTTCGTGGTTTTGAAGGATGACTCATCCTGTCAAGCTGTGGATGCAAATCAGAAACCTAGAAATTTGGCAGTCTAGACCACGGGTGTATACCATGGGTCGTGGTATCTTCCCACGGTCCGTTAGTTAAATCGTGGGATCGTGCAGTGCAGGTTTTTTTGTGATTTAAGTAAGGGAATTTCTAACATTTTCTAGTCCTTAGGCCCTATACTACATCGTTAAGGGCTCGTTTTGAAGGGTTTTAGTAGGGGAAAACCTATTCTAAATGCATACTCCCATGCATGGAAGGTTGAAGGCTTGAAGGAGGTGATTCAAGGCCAAAATACAAGGTTTCCTTTGGAATTTGATCTTGGGCAATTGAAGGGTGATAGAATTCCTCATTTCTAGGTATGTAGGGTTTTAATGGGTGTTCTCCTTCCAAAACCATGCCCAATTTCTCTCTATTCGAATGAATCTCCTATGATCAAGTGAGCGGTCTCTAACCAATTGCATATTTTCTCAATCTTTATACATGGGTATGAATTTTTTATTTTCTTAGTATTGAATATGAAGCATGGGAAGATTTTTAAAGTGTTTTCAATTAAACTTAACTTTTCTAGTTTTAGGAAATTAAAGGCCCATGGGCAGGGAGTTCGTAAAGAAGAGATTTTCGATGCATGTATGATGTTGATGAGATTTTGATGATGAGATTCATGTTTCTAAAGTTACCCATGTCTATAATTGAAGTTTTGATATGAATCTAGTATAGTCAAGTATGATGAAGCTTTGTATAGTGCCCAATGTTGAGTATGCATGATGATTTTTTTTTTAATTGACTTTATTACCACATTTTGGAGGGAAATCTCCCAAATTATAATCTTTTCCAAATGAATTGAATGAATCCAAGTATGAAAATGTTATGGACAAAGCCCTTATATTGAGATTGATAAAGTAGTGTTTTAAAGTAAGCTTACCACATGGTTTTGGAGTAAAGGTTCCCCCAATTCTTTGAGCTTGTGGTATGTTTCATAGTAAAGCTTCTCATATGCATGAATTCATAATTGAGATGTATGTAGTTATTGAGCTTCGTTAAATACGATGTTGAGTTTATGCAGTATTTTATGTTGAACTTCGTCACTAGACGATGTTGAGCTTCTTATTTATATGGTGTAGAGAATTGCATGTTTTGGGAGAAGAGTCTAGCACCGAGCGGGCTGAGGTTCGGCAACCATATGCCCCAGAACTACGCGCCAACATAGGTTGATTCTATTTTATTTAGGACCTCCCTTGTGAGCTATCCTCGGCCTTAATGGCCCATGAACTTGATATCAATATCATGGTAGCGTACTTAGCCCTGGCAATGTTTTGGACGGCTCTGCCTACTTTAGTGGTATAGTTGGGACCACATAACATCTATCGTGGTATGTCGATTAAGTGATGAGTCTCCCATTTTCCATATGATTCAGGTTTACATATTCATTACTCATGATCACTATGTATGTATGCATGTTCTAAAAGTAAGGTTTGACTCAATGTTCAGTTTTTCTATAAATGTTTCATCTCAGCTTTCAGTTATTTGAATTAGTTGATGTTATAAAGCTACGCATTGTCATATCATGAAGGGATTATAATTCTGAAAGAATGCATGTGAGTCTCTCTCAGTTTTCTAAAAACTTATGTTATGAAATGATATGTTCGAATGATTTTACTTACTATAGAGATTTTGACTTACCTTGCATATTCGGTACATTCCACGTACTGACCGCATACCTTCTATGTTGTATCGTTTCATGATACCGGACCCGGTTCACAACATCAGCCCCTATCTTAGTCAACTTATT
Organism: Datura stramonium; assembly: GCA_018107945.1. Lineage (NCBI taxonomy): Eukaryota > Viridiplantae > Streptophyta > Magnoliopsida > Solanales > Solanaceae > Datura > Datura stramonium. The sequence goes on along the minus strand of JACEIK010005069.1, from coordinate 78,356 downwards.
CAAGTTAGCACCTATTCAGAGTTGGTGACTCCTCATCCTTCGAGGACTAGACTTTCAGTTCCTTCTATGTATTTCAGTTTCAGCATTGTGGAGCTAGTTGGGGTCTTGTCCCATCATCTTATCCAGACTAGAGTCTTTTTAGACTTAGACATGTATTCAGTTCTAGATGTTTATTCTTATGTGATGTTCCTTTAGATTTCTGCTGGGATTGTATTCGTATTTTCTTCAGTTTTTGAATGAGTAAGTTGTATGCTTATGCTAGGGGTCGACTTGGGGTCCCTCGGGGTCCCTCGTGTCGTGTCTACGATCTGGACCTCCGTTTGAGTCGTGACACTAACAATGAGCTCACTCCTCTAAGATCAGTCAATGGTTGGAGAATATGCATGGATTACAGGAAGCTGAACCGTTGGATGCAAAAAGATCACTTTCCTATGCCATTCATGGATGAAATGTTAGACAGACTTGTAGGGAGAGGATGGTACTGTTTCCTTGACGGTTATTCGGGGTACAACCAGATTTCTATAGCCCCCAAAGACCAAGAGAAGACCATGTTCACCTACCGTTATTGTACATTTGCTTTTAAGAGGATGTGTTTGGGTTATGTAATGCACCCACCACTTTTCAGCATTGCATGATGTGCATATTTTCTGACATGGTGGAAGACATCATTGAAGTCTTTATGCATTATTTTTTGGTGGTGGGTGATTCATCTAAGATTGTTTGGCTCATCTGAGCAAGGTTCTGTAGAGATGTGAATAGACCAACTTGGTGCTTAACTGAGAAAAGTGCCATTTCATGGTCAAGAAAGGTATAGTGCTCAACCACAGGATTTCTGGTAAGGGTATTGAGGTGGATAGAGCTAACATTGATGTCATTGCCAGTTTACCAACCCTAATTTTTGTCAAAGGTGTTCGAAATTTTCTAGGTCATGCAGGATTTTATAGAAGATTCATCAAGGACTTCTCAAATATCGCACATCCATTGTGTAAACTACTTAAGAAAGAGGTGAAGTTTGTTTTTGATGAGGCATGTCTAAAGGCTTTTGAATGCCTTAAAGAGAGATTGACCACTGCCCCCATTATAGTGGCACCTGACTGGTCTTTGCCTTTTGAGGTTATGTGTGATGCTAGCGGTGTGGCCCTAGGAGCTGTGTTGTCTCAAAGGCGTGAAAACATTTTCCACCCGATTTATTATTCTAGAAAGGCTCTAAATGTAGCTCAAAAAAATTATACTTTGATAGAACAAGAGCTATTGGCTGTAGTTTTTGCACTTGAGAAGTTTCGGGCATACTTGCTTAGAACTAAGGTGATAGTCCACACAGACCATGCAACTCTGAGATATCTGATGGAAAAGAAGGATGCCAAGCCACAATTGTTTCAATGGGTTATGCTGCTACAAGAGTTTGAGTTTGAAGTAAAAGACCAGAAAGGGACTGAAAATCAGGTGGTGGATCACTTATCAAGATTAGAACCTGATGCAACACTTCGAGATGAACATGACATAGATGATGCATTCTAGCGGCCTCACAAGATCTCATCCCTTGGTTTGTAGACTTTACTAATTATCTGGTGAGCGATGTTGTACCAGAGCACTTATCTTTTCACCAGAGGAAGAAGTTTATGTCTGACGTGCATAATTTTTTCTGGGATGAGCCCTACTTATTCCACATATATGCTAATGGAGTGATTTGGAGATGCGTACCCCAGATGGATATGTTAAGTATATTGGAGGCTTGCCACTCTTCCCCTATTGGAGGCCACCATTGTAGGATTCGCACAGCCCATAAAATTCTGCAATGTGGGTATTATTGGCCAACCATTTACCAGGATGCGCATGATTTCGCAAAGGCATGTGATGCATGTCAAAAAAGCAAGGAGGCATATCACGGAGGCATGAACTTCCTCTTACTCCTATCCTGGTCATTGAGCTATTTCATGTATGGGGCATTGATTTCATGGTCCCATTTGCAAGCTCAAACGGGATGAAGTACATACTTGTTGTTGTTGACTATGTTTCATAATGGGTGGAAGTAGTTGCGCTTCCAAATAATGAAGGGAAGAGTGTCACAACATTCTTGAAGAGGAATATATTTGCAATATTTAGGTCTCCCAGAGCCATCATTAGTGATGGGGGTCCACACTTCTGTAACCGTTTTCTTGCTCTTTATTGGAGAAATATGGGGTAAAATACAAGATGGCAACACCCTATTATACGTAGTCAAGTGGGCAGGTTGAAGTCACAAATCGGAAGATAAAGACTATCTTGGCGAAGACTTTGAATGCAAACTGGATAGATCAGGCAAGAAAGCTAGATGATGCTTTATGGGATTATCGAACCGCTTTAAAGAATCCTATAGGTATGTCTCCATATCATCTTGTGTACGGAAAAGCATGTCATCTTCCGGTTGAACTTGAGCACAAAGCTATATGGGCGCTCAAGAAACTGAATTTGGATTGGAACGAAGCTGCGAACTTGAGGCTTGATTAGTTAAATGATCTTGATGAATTTCGGTTGAAAGCCTTCAGAGTTCTGAAATTTACAAACTAAGGATGAAAATCCAGCATGACCGGAAGATTGAGAAGACAGAATTCAGTCCCGATTATATGGTGCTATTATTAAATTCTAGACTTCGTTTGTTTCCTGGAAAGTTGAAGTCTAAATGGCTGGGACCTTTTCGAGTGGTTAAAGTATTCTCCCTAGGGTCAATTGAACTGGAAAATCATGAAGGAAAGTGCTTTAAAGTTAACGGTCATCGGGTAAAAGCATATCCGGGGAGAAGCGAAGAAATAAAACAGGTGGATCTCTAGGTGAAGTCTGAGTAACCCTAGGACTAGCGTCGTGCCGCGATGGTAAATCAGGTGTTGCATGGGAGGTAACCCATGGAGGTGTTTTGGTGAAGTATGAGTAGCCAAAATACCCGCATCGTGCCGCAACATTAAATCAAGCGCTTCTTGGGAGGCAACCCAAGTTGTAATTGCAAGAAAAATATAGTGTTTACGTGTGCTAATGTGGGAAGGTGATTAAGATGAGAAATTTGAAGTTAAAACCAAAAATCTAAAGTGGAGTTGCTGGTGCCTAAAAGCATAGAACGAGTCGTCATCAGACCAAACGACTTGTTAACCGAATTGTCATCAAAGCTGCATAAAACATGTAAACAACGGTTGACCAAATGAGTCGTTGCTAGTGGCAACGAATCGTGAGGTCCTCCATCATGTATACTTGATCAAAGGAGGAATTTAATTGAGAAAGGTGATAACGACTCACTCAACGAATCATTGTGAGACCAAACGATTCGTTAAGTGGCCCGTCAGGAAGCTACCACAGTTCAGGGCCCACGACTTAGGTCACGATTCATTGAGTTGAACTACAAGTCGTTGCCTGAGTCATTAGGTCCCAGGTAAGTTCACAAATTTCAGTCACTGCACAAAGGGTCGAACATTTTGTTTAACCACATAATGAATCGTTGCATAGGTCGTCATATTTTTTAATGTACTCCCCCAACCTAACCCATTCAATAATTAGGGTAAAATCTTAATTCAATTATATAAAACCCAATTTTCGTGCCCTTCAAATTCTTACTTGAGTTTAAACCCACGATATTTAACATTAAAAAATTACCAACACATTCAGCATTGCAAGATAAACTACTCCCTCTCAATGCATTCAGACACACATTCACCATTGCAAGATAAACGGCTCCCTCTCAATGCATTCACACACACACATTACCAACACATTCACCATTGCAAGATAAACTTCTCCCTCTCAATGCATTCACACATACACACGACTGCACTCACTTGTTCGTAGCATCACAAGATTACAAATTTCAAATTCGACTCTTTCCTACTAAACTCAAAATTATTGTGAGAAATTGCTTTTGTATTCTTTTCTCCATTAATTTTTTCATATAATGAGTTCTAAATTTGACCTAATCTCATGAATTTCACGGATGCCTAGTGGTAATACATTGAAATATTTTTTTTCGAACCCTTGATGAATTATATGAAGCTGTTCTTGTGGATTATTTATTTTCGATAATGAATCTGTATGATGATGAATCTGTATGATGAACATGATGTGAGAAAATTTAATCTATATGTAAAACTCTTGAGCACGAGCCATGTAATGAGCCGTGGTATCATCTCACAACTCTTCATATGACTCGTCCTGAGTGGAATTAAACCTGGTGACCGGTGTACGTAATGACCAAACGAAAGAGTCGTCACTTTAGGTAATAAACTGTTGTGACTAGTCGTTAAGTACACTGGTCAAACATTAAGAAACCATAGCCTGAGACAACGAATGAACTCACGAGTTAAGTCACTCGTTATGTCCATTATGACTTATCTTAAAAGTTCTTATGTTTCATCCCATCTGGTATACTAACAACTCTTCTACAGGTACAATGTCTTTGAGGGCTACATCGAAGAAAGGTCCGACAAAGAATCAATTTCCAGAGAGGAGTCAACCGTCATACCGCAGACTTCGGGACAAGCCGTCCTCCTCCAAAGATTCAAGTGGTTTGGAGGAGGAATGTGAAGTGTCAGAAGAGCAGTTGCTGTAGAGATCAACTAGGGCCAGGGCTCAATGAACTACAAATCCGATAGCCCTGGTTGATGCTCCTACTCCACTGACAAGGGATCCACACTGATGAAAAGTCTAGGGATATAACCCCAATTGCTCCCGAGGGCACCACAGCTGGGAAAAACACAGAGGTAGCTGATGAGTCACATGCTCAGCAAGGGAACTCCGATGATGAACTGACTGAGACCTCGAGCACATCCAATGATTAACCAAGGCACGTGAGGAGATGGTGTGTTCATGGTATGAGGGCTATCTATAACAGAGACATTGCTACAAATGATAAAGGAAATCCAATGAGGAGCATCTACGATGAGCCCAGGCTAGTCACCATGGGGCTTAAGGACCTTCCAGAGCTATAGGCTTTGTTCGACAAGTACAAGTTCGGGTGGTTGACCGAGCCATCACGAAGCTATAGCCCCTGCCTAGTCAGAGAATTCTATGCAGCCTACCCAGCCACACTACAACGTTTGGCATTAGGTGGTCATATTTGGAAAAAGAGGTCGTCTTTGACACAGGTGTTGGTTCGGGAGACACCTATGGATATATCTAAGAGGACCATCTCCAGGCTATTGTATGGGCCAGACTATCATGCCCTGATGAACACATCCGAGTTTGATCATAGACTATTCGAGCTAAAGAAAGTCAAGATGAAGATGCTAAATAGTGAGGAGTGAATCAGGCAGTACACTTGAATATCATGTGTAATTGCTACAAGAGGTCCGTTGGTTGAATGGTTGCACGACATCGAGTCTCAGATCAAGAAGGCCGCACTAAACTTTCACCCTAAATTGGTAGTTGTTAATGCAGCATAGGCTGGTACCAACGAACAATGATAATATTCTCTCACCTGACAGAGCGGCATTGGTAGCCAGCATTATGGAGGGATATGCCATCAATTTCCCACAGTACATTGCTGAGGAGATTAGAGAGGGGGCGATAAATGACGACACTACAATTCCTTTCCCATGTCTTATTGATAGACTCTGTCAGGTGTAAAAGGTGTCAGAGTTACCATCAGTTGACCAGCGCATAGTGGTCCACAAGATAACAGATATCGGGTTGATAAGAGATGACACAATCTCGGTATCAAGAGCACGGAATCAGGCCACCACATCCACTGGAGCAACTATACTAGCAGAGGCATTCAGCAGCGGGATGTAGACTGAGGCTGTTGTATTTACAAAGATTGTGGCAGAGCCCACGGAGGCCAAGGAGATGGGTAGCCAGCCTGACGCTACAGATGCAGCTGATATTCCTGCATCTACAGAGGTTCCAGAGTTATCATCCACAGCAGCTGCATCTCATCCACTTATTGCACCATCGAGTGCTCCTTCAGCTAGTCTAGTCACAATTTCCAAAGAATTCCTGACCGACATGGCTAGACGGCTAGCAAAGGCTAAGAAACAACAAGCGCACACGACACTGCAGGTAAATGTTCTTATGGAACAAGTCAAGTCGTGGGTTACTAAAGAATTGGAGACGCTCTCTAGCTCCATGTATGGCAGGTTGGACCCTTTTGAGGGACGCATGGATGAGAGCCTTGCGCAGTTACAGGCACCTGAATTGGAAAAGTGGTATGCAGAGGTAGCAGCACCCAAAGCAGAGGTGCAGGAGTTGTCCGCACGATAGGTAGCTGCGATCCCTCAACCTATGCTTCTCGTGATAGAAGATGAAAGTGAAGAAGAGCTACCTCCAGTGTTTGATTTCATTACTGAGGAGCCAGTGGCACATGATAAGGGCAAAAGGCCCCGTGAGGAGGCACATATTGAGGATGATGACTCTCTCCCCCGTCAGGAAAAGCAAGATCGGAGAGAGCGCTGCATCTATCTATATAGGAGGCTCGACAGAGGGCCACAGTTGAGGCAGCGAGAGCTCGGGGAGAAGGCACAAGCTCAGTTGGGTCTGAAAATGCACTGGGTCAAGCCGGTGACATCGGAGAGGACACTGGAGGAGTATCTGCACCCTCCACCGACCAAGTAGAAGACACCTAGGTTGCACAAGTATGTTCCCTATTTCCATAGTTTTGGTTTATATATATGCGTCAAGGACGACGTATTATTTTCTTGATGGGGGTGGGGAGGGTTACCTGTGTATTTTTTGCTGAACAGAACTGAGGGTTTTTCTTGTCGGATATCTTTTGCCTTGGGTGTTATCTAATAGAACCAACATGTTTATAGTTTTATGTTATTTGTGTTTTTTGGTGTCAGTCGAAAGAAAGTTAGGTGAACTTAAGGTAGTCAAGAGCTTAAATTGTTGATTTTTGTTGAACTGATAATTTGATACCCTCCTAATTTTTTTATGTGTGTGTAAAAATTGACAAGTATGACTTTTGTGAATCTTTGCATCGCATTGAAACTGTGAACATATTTACCATTGTATGGTTGTACCTGAACTAGAAGTTAGTAGAAGTGATGATGTTGACATGTGCTATATGTGAGTGAGGTTTAATAGCAAATTCAGTTGTGTGTGTCAATCTAGAATTTTCCTGATCAGTCGTACCGAGATAGACGATGGGAAACTAGGAAACGATCATAGGCCATTTTTTTATTTATGAGCCCAGTTTAGCCTTAAAAGACCTACCAAAAGAAAATAAATATCCCTGGATCCAAATATTTTATCTCAAATTGACTTTTCTTTTTGTTTACACAAATTCACCTTCCTGTTTAGATTAAGAATGAACCTATTTTGGTCCTGGTCACTCCTTGGACACTATGAACCTCAACTCAGGCAAATCGCCTAAGTTGAGGGTGACTATTATAGGGGTGATTAAGAAGAGTAGGGTGGAACGAAAATTGGGTAATGAAAAGGAAAGAGTAGGTGTGGTATAAATAATGAAAAGAAATGAAAGAAACAAAAATGTTGTCAAAGAGAAAAAATAGCAAGAAAATAAAAGAAAAGATAAAAAAAATGTGAAATCAATGAATGTTTGAAAGAAGAAGAACCGCACTCGTAGTTGCAAATAAAAATAAAATAAGAAGCAATTAAAGGATAAAGGGGAGAAAATATGAAAAAAGGTTAAAAGTGAAGTCAAGGCTTGTGTAGTGCCAAGGAGGGTTAAGCTACTAGTTCCATATGAATCATACCCGAACCCAAGCCTACGTTACACGCCTAAAAAGTTCTATAGTGATCTTGGTTACTTGTTTGAAAATCGAGGTATTGAAAGTAAAGGCAAGCCTATGGAATTGCACTCACACAGTTTGAGTTTCTTTGTGAGAGCGAGTGGATCTTACATATTCCCAAGAGAAGTAAATTGAAATGATCATATACACATGAGTGAGTATGGGACTTCTTTGAGGTGAGAGCATTTGGTCAACAAAATCGTCTTGGTCAGTGTTATAGATTTATGTGCATGGTTGCAAGTTACAATGTTTTGCCATGTTTTGATTCCCCTGTGTCATGGTTGAAAATTTTGCATATGCATCGTGATTTGAGTTGGTATGATAAAGGAGGGGTTAGAAAATTTATTTGATGATTAATTGTGACTGTCGTGAGTTTCCTAGAGTTCTTTCGATTGAAGCGTCGAAGTAGTTTAGTTTATTTTATGTTATTTTGTTTTTGCCTGAGGACATGCAAAAGTTCTCAGTTGAGGTTGCTGATGTGTTGTGATTATTATGGCACTTTCAATGGTTAAAACCAAGAAAACAGGTTCGGAAATAAAATGGGTGAAGTAAGGCTTATCAACTAAAATGGAGGCTCTAGTCATGTAACGAGTCGTCATCATTGTGCATGACTCATTTCCAAGGCAGTGGGATAGGTTAAACATTTGAAGCTGAAGAAATAGTGCACTTCGCGGATTGAAGGCATGACTCGTTACATCTGGTAATGAGTCGTGAAGCCAGTCGTGAAGATTGAAAGAAGATTCTTAAAGAAATAATTAGTGGAGATAACGGATAGCTTCACGAGTCATTGGCTCACTAAACTACTCGTTAGGAGATCACTGGAAGGAATCATAGGGTGCACTGGAAAATTGAAGAAGATAGACCACGAGAGGCCTAACGACTCGTTCCTAGACACAACGAGTCGTTAGGTGACCCATTGCCAAGACTGGGCCTAATGCTGAGGATGATTGTGCTTGACTGATCACGAATCATTTGAGGTCCTAACGAGTCATTACTTAGCTTGTGACCACTGACGACCTGAGTTCTAGTTTTAATTTGGAAAAGGTTTTCTTGGAGCTATAAATACCTTATTTAGGTTTAATTTCTAGACACAGTTTATTATTCTAGTTTTCACGTATATTTTGGTGTTGTGTACTATTATTCTTAGTTCAAGAAACAAAGTTTACAATTTTGTTCTTGAGTTTGAGGATCAAAAGCAACATTGGAATCTTTTTCATCGGTTTTGGAGTTATATTCAATTTACTTGGTTTTCTTCTACGAATTTCTATAAGTTGCAATTATGAATTATTCTTTATTTTGTGGTTGTGATCATACAAACATGAGTAGCTAAACTTATAACTAGGATTGTGGGAACCATGATGAATTAACACACATAGGTAAAAATACTTAGTGAATCTTGAACAGAGTTTATGCATGTATTGTTTCTCTCTTCGTTTTAATTGATTCTTAACGGTTGCAAACATTAGATATTGTCTTATTCTTATTCACCAGACCAAGGGGATAATGAATGGGAATAATAGTTTAACAATGGAGATTTGAGGCTATCAATCCTCATCTAATAGCTTGACCTTGTTCGGGAATAGCTAATCTAATATTAAGGGTTAGGGTTAGTTAATCATACACCCGTATACAAACTAGGTTGCGTGTTGATAATCATCTAGATAGGGGACCAACCATTTAGGTGAATTTATCATACCAATATTGCATGTTAAACACCGGAATAGATAACTAGTATAAAACTATGCTTATGAAGTCATGGGGAACACAGTCCTATCATTCTTGTTAGTTGAATACAACCAAAATTGACGCAATCATCTTTTAGTTTCTACTTTTGTTCATTAATTTGTTTTTCAAAATGTCCCCCTTAGGAAATAAGTAATCCAATAAGTAATAGCTATTCACATTAACTCAAGTTCTTTCCATATTTCCTGTGGGATCGACCTCGACCTCTCAGTTGGGTTTTTTATTTGATATCGACTGCTTTATATCTCAATTGCAAGGTGTAATTTGGGCGACATCAACAACTGAGATTGAACTCTGCTAATACTGAGTTGAATTGAAGCCTGAGACTATACTTGGTTGAACTGATACTGAAATCATAAACTAAAGGAAACATTCTCTACTATTAAGAATCTCTGACTGAGCTAAGGGAGACATTCTCTACTATTGAGAGTCCCTAACTGAGCTAAGGGAAACATTCTCTACTATTGAGAGTCCCTGAATGAGCTAAGGGAGACATTCTCTACTACTAAGAGTCCCTAACTGATATCATTTGTCTAGTCTAAGCTTCTTCAGCTAAATAGAGACCTGAGTGTTCAACTAGTCATAACATAATAAATTCACTAGAATCTGATCAAGGTTACTTTCTACTATCAAGAGGACCAAAAGTCTGAAGAATCACGATCATGCTTTGTCACGAAATTTGTAACATTATAGACCCAAAACGTAGCATAATTCGTGCCTTTCATATTCATGAAAACCCATAGGTTCTAATCATGCTTTAACATATGTATATATATACTAAATCATATGTTCAAGATTTATGAAAACTCATATGCTCAAATAATGCTTTAGAACTATATATTGACTTCATGTTAAAAGCATGTGAATAACTAATAAGGCCATATCTCGAAAATAGTGCTAATTCATGGTAAAATTACGGAAATCATGCTACTATCATATCATATACATAAATCATGAGTTTAAAAGTAAGTTCACAAACATATATGGATGCTTATCATGAGAGTATTGAGAACCATAGGAGACATTGGAGAATTCATGCATAGATTGAAATCCTAAAACGTGCTTTCCTAAAAATCAAGGAATTAAGATTTTAACATAAAATTTGGGACACATGGATGAAAGGAGATCCTTGTTGAAGTCCCACATACCTGGTAGAAAACTCCTTAAGGATCTTTGACACGCAGAACCTTGAAGAGAAACCCTAGGTGTTCTTGATCTTGAGAGAAGAAGAAGAAGAAGAGCTTGGTAGTGCTTTTGGATGGAATGAGGGATTAGGTAGCTATTCCCCTTAAAATCGTCCCATCTGATACCGTAAAAGACATAGTTTAAGTATTAGAAGTGAAGGATGTTACGATAACACCCTTTGAAACTTGAATTAAAATTCATGTTGTCAGCCCGTAAGAGAGACTTCAGGGATCATGGGGTGTGGGACGACCCGTTATGTCCCATCCATGACCAATTCTGGAAAACTCTTAAAAATCCTCGAACTGCCGATGACTGACTTTACGAGTCGTTAGGTCATATCACGACTTGTGATACCTTATGTTACCACTGAACCATGATCCTGCTATTCACATCACGACGGGACATGACAAGTCATTACCTGACATAATAACTCATCCTACCCTCTCGTTTTCACCACTGCCTCAGGTGGTATAATTCTTGAAAATTCTTCTAACAATCGACACAATGATTCGTTAGTTGTCCTCCATAAGTCGTTACTTCTCTCGTGGTCCACCGAAAACTTTTCTTAATAATTAAACTACTTCTCGTGATGAGGGACTCCACGACTCGTCTAGTCTCTTAACTGGTTGTGTCACAACTCATTCTTTGGAAAAGTTTCACTTTTCTACTGAATTCTTTCTTTAAGTCTAGGGTCTGATAATAGGAACTTTTGGGGTGTTACAATAATCCTACATACCTGGGCTTGTAGAAAACTCAACTTGATTAGAAACCCAAAGAGAATTGAGGAAGATTTGTGAAGAACCTTAGTTTCTTCTTGAGGGGATTCGATCTTCACTTATGGGTGTTAGGAGTAGAATGAGGGATTAGGATGATTAAAACCCTTAAAACACCCTTTTTATGGCTTAAAAAGACAGTTTATGAGTTAGGAGCTTAAGAATTATGAAAACATCCTTATGATCTGACAGAAAAAATCACCCTGCCAGACCCGATGAGGGACTAGACGATCCATTGGGAGACTTGGCGGGTCACCCGTTGCCACTGGAAACCACTTCTTTATTCTCTTATCTTTTCCACTCAATGAGTCAATTAATGGGTCATCAGTGGAATTGATGACTTGTTCCTCAATCCATGAACTATACTGGAAATCAAAATTTTCTCCACCATTGAATTAGTAGTTTTGACCGGTAGAAAATGGGCTAATTTGGTCAACCTGTCCACAATCACCCATATAGAATCATTATGTTCATGTGTACGAGGAAAGCCTGTTATAAAGTCCATATTGATATTTTCCCACTTCTAAGTAGGAATGCTGATGTCCTGAAGAAAACCTCCAGGTCTTTGATGCTCAACCTTCACTTGTTGGCAATTCGGACACTTAGCCAAAAATCTACTATGTCCTTCTTAATGCCATTCCACCAATAAACTTCCCATAGATCATGGTACATCATGGTGGAACCTGGATGGATAGAGTACTGGAAGCCATGAGTCTTGCTCAACATCTGCTCTCTCAAGTCATATACAGCTGGCACATATAATCGACCCTGATATCGGAGTATACCATCTCCCTCTTGGGAGAAAACCTCCACTTTATGATTCTGTAATGATTCCTTAAACTTAACTAGGATTGAATCCTCATCTAATATAGTCGTGACTTTTGTCACCAATAAAGATTCAGACCCATTCTAAACGTAACACCACCATCCGGTGAATCTATAAGGTGAACTCTTAAATGAACAAGCCTATGGACATTCTTCACCAATTCCTTCCTCCCATTCTCGACATGAGGCACACTCTCCATGTATAGACTATAAGAGCATCCGCGACTACATTGGCCTTGTGTCACGAGCTGAACATAGGTCCGAACCGAGACACAAAACCTAGAACCATGAACGACTCTAAGTCGACCCATGGCATGAAAATAGCGGCTAAAGATCATACATAAAACAAAAATTGATAAACTAAACATGAATAAGAAAAAGTTTGAATACATATCAACCATAAAGAGTCCACATTGATAAAGTTGAAACTCTACATACTATCTAGAAAAGCCACTCACATAACTGAAGAGTTGATTGGACAACATCCCCAACTAGCTCACCAAAAGTCTGAAAACTAAATGTAACACAACTAAAAAATGTGAAGGTCCCCGAAGGAAGATGATTCACCAACAAAAGAACTCCACTAAGCTGTAGAGACTGGCTAATGGTGGAATTCAGTCTAAGCATTTGAACTTGTATCATGAAATGATACAGTACAGAGTACACAGTCAGTACATGGAATGTAATAAGTATGTAAGCTTAGTAAAATAGGCTATGTAAGTATAACTGAAATCATGAACATAAATATAAATAGTAGGATCATGATAGTAGGTACCGCATGTTGATATCTGAAAACATGTATAATCGTAACTGAATCTCGTATCTGAATAGAATGACCAAAAGCTAGGAATAAAATCATATAACTTGCCATATCTAAAATCATACGTAAAAGCTTATAAACTGGTCAAGGGTCAAACCTGTTGAAAACGTAATATCATAATTCATAAACATGCATAACTGGAACGAGGAACAATGGGAGGACTAGTCTTAACCGACACCATCATGATAGAGCTTACATGATGCCCCAACTATCTCTCTCAAGTAGGTAGAGCCGTCCCAACCTTGCCCAGAAAAGGAAAGATACTTGGCGTGATATCACTAATAAGGACCCTATGCTGTTAACCATGAATATATACCTATAGTGCCACGTAGTTCTAAGACTTCAGAGTTTACCTGAACGCCGGGCTTACTCGATGCTAGACACTACTCCCAAAAACATGTACATGAGGGCTCATATAATCATCATGAAATAATACATGAAGTTCATGGTCTAATTAAATCATAACATACTTGATTATACTTGAAATACATGACTAGCCACAAAATAAGGGGTCGTGAGTCGACCAATATCATAAACTCATAAATCATGAAGAACATACATGCTTGAAAAAATCACCATAATTGAAATTCATAAATTTATGAAGAGTACTAGTATGAAACCATATCATTAATCATAAAAAATAATTTAGAGCTTGGAGAATCAAAGTCATAATAGAATCATAAACTTTACTTTTCATGAAACTTGCATAATTGGGCATAATTTTCTAAAACCTTTAAACCATGACTTTATAATCAAAATAGGTAAAAAAATTTCCCATAAATCGTAAAACATGCTTTGAAACATGAAGGAATCTGACCCATAAATATATCATAGAGAATTTCACAAAATTAGGATAAAACCTCAAAAGATCATGAACTTGACCTAGAACTTAAAATGATGGAATTGAGGATATTTTTGAGCATGAGAGTGAAAGGAACTCTATTTCATAACCCTACAGTATTTCCCCGAAAGTCCCTTAGATCATACCCGAGGGTTTAAGCAGAGAAATCAGGAAAATGTTTCACTAGGCCACAGGATGACTCGCCCAGTGACTCGTGAAGTCACTTCACGAGTCGTGATGTGGATCGTTTGGAAGACAGAAGATTGGAGGTTGGAAATTGTTCTAGGGACTTGAAAATAAGTGGGACGATGAGTCATCCTGTGGGAAACAACTCATCCAATGGCTAACCTCACGAGTCGTGGATAGGGGGTCTTCACAGATACAGGTACAAGCTGTGGTCAGGATGAACAGTTGGCGGTTTGAATTTTCCAATAGAATTAACGAGTGAGGGCCACAAGTCGTGACCCATCTAACGACTTGGAAAGTCCCTCGTGAGGACTGGCAGAGTTATTTTTCCTATGAATTAGTAAGGGTGTTTTCGTAATTCCTAAGCTCCTAAGCCCTAAACTATGTCATTTTTGTCACGCCCCACCTTAGGAGGCATAACTACCACCTAATGCTACCCTAGACTATGAGATGACAAAACTGGACAAATACACTTCTGGTGCATACCACCCGCACATATGAAGAAAACAAATAGCTATATCTCAGCTCAAAACATTGTTTTGGGCCGCCAAGGCCACTAACTAATAACGAACCTAAGCCCCAAGCCACTAATGTTACAGGTATGCTGAACATTTGCTCTCATCCTGCTTATGTGTTGATAGATCGAGGATCCACCTTGTCCTGCGTTACACCGTTAGTGGATCGGAAGTTTAGTATTATGCCGAAATTGCTTCGGTGACCTTTCTCAGTGGTTACACCCCTTGGTGACTCTATTGCAGCCAGAAGGGTCTATCGGGGGTGTACAGTACAGGTTGCCAGTCGTTAGACTACGACAGACTTGATAGAACTAAAAATGGTTGATTTTGATGCCATTATGGGTATGGATTGGCTAGCTCCATGCTATTCCAATGTCGAATGCTGGACCAAGATTGTTCGATTCCACTTTCCCGAGGAGGAAGTACGGGAGTGGAAAGGTAGTACAACCATGCCAAAAGGTAGGTTTATTTCCTATATTCGGGCGAGAAAATTGATAGAAAAAGGGTGCATTTATCATATTGTCAGAGTTCAGGATATTTGAGCAGAGCCTCCGACCCTTCAGTCTATTCCAGTGGTTAATGAATTTCCCGACGTATTTCCAGATGAGCTTCCTGGTATTCCCCCAGAAAGGGAAATTGATTNCAGAAAGGGAAATTGATTTTGCAATCGATCTATTACCAGGCACTCAACCTATATCTATTCCTCCATATCGGATGGCTCCTGCTGAACTCAGAGAACTAAATGAAAAATTCAAGGATTTTCTAGACAAGGGCTTTATCAGGCCTAGTACCTCACCATGGGGTGCGCCAGTTCTGTTCGTGTGGAAGAAGGACGGCTCCCTCCGTATATGTGTAGATTATCGGCAGTTGAATAAAGTCACTATCATGTATAAGTACCCGCTCCACAAAATAGACAATTTATTTGATCAACTACAGGGAGCGAGGTATTTTTCAAAGATTTACTTAAGGTCAGGATATCATCAGGTTCGGGTTCGTGAAAGAGATATTCCAAAGACTGCCTTCAGGACTAGATACGACCACTTTGAATTTCTAGTCATCTCCTTCGGACTGACAAATGCCCCAGAAGTGTTCATGGACCTGATGAACAACATATTCATACCATATCTGTACTTGTTCGTGATAGTATTTATCGATGATATTCTGGTGTATTCCCGCTCAGAGGAAGATCACCAAGATCATCTACGGACAGTGCTCCAAGTTCTCAAAGATCTCCAGCTATATGAAAAATTTTCCAAATGTGAATTTTGGCTGAATTCAATAGCCTTCTTGGGCCATATTGTGTCAGATGATTGTATACAGGTAGATACGCAGAAGACAGAGGCAGTGAAAACATGGCCTAGACCTACCACTCTGACCAAGGTACGTAGTTTGCTAGGGTTAGCCGGATATTACAGAAGGTTCGTTGAAGTATTTTCCACTTTAGCAGCACCTTTAACCAAATTGACGCAGAAGGCAGCAAAATTCCATTGGACTGAGGCATGTGAGCAGAGCTTTTAGGAACTGAAAGATAGATTGACATCAGCACCGGTACTAGCATTGTTAGAAGGAATAGAGGGTTATGCAGTCTATTTTGACGCTTCGGGTTTTGGGTTAGGATGCGTTTTGATGCAGCATGGTAAGGTGATTGCCTATGCTTCCAGGCAGCTAAGGAAGCATGAGAAGAACTACCCTACCCATGACCTGGAGTTAGGCGCGCTGATTCATGCCTTGAAATATGAAGACACTACATGTATGGTGTCCATGTAGATATTTTCACTGATCACAAAAGCCTGCAGTATATTTTCACCCAGAAAGAGTTGAATCTGCGGCAGCATCGCTGGTTTGAGCTGTTAAAGGATTATGATGTGAATATTTTATATCACCCAGGAAGGGCCAATGTTGTAGTAGATGCCCTTAGTCGCAAATCCATGGGAAGCCTAGCATATTTATAGCCCGAGCGACAGGAATTGGCCCGATAATTGCATCATCTAGCCAGTTTAGCCGTTCGTATAGTAGAATCAGGAGACAATGGAGCGGTAATCTAGAATACCGCTGTGTCATCATTGGTTGTGGAAAAGAAAGAACGGAAGTATGAAGATCCTAGCCTGGTTCAGCTTAGAAATAGGGTCCAACAAGGGGAACTGACAGATTTCCAAGGAACCGAGGATGGAGTTTTGAGATATAGGGATCGCCTCTGCGTTCCAAACGTGGCAGGGCTTCGCCAACAAAATATGGGCGAGGTACACTATGCTCGTTACTCTCTCCATCCAGGTTCGACAAAAATGTACCATGACATAAAAGAGAATCACTTGTGGCCGGGAATGAAAAAGGGGATAGCAGAATTCGTAGCTCAATGTCCCAATTTCAAACAGGTGAAAGCTGAACATCAGAAACCAGGCGGACTGACACAAGAGATAGCGGTGCCTTTATGGAAATGGGAGGTAGTTAATATGGGTTTCGTAGTAGGTTTACCTCGTACCAACAATAAATATGATTCTATCTGGGTAATTGTTGATAGGTTGACAAAATCAGCTCACTTTCTGCCAGTAAGGGTGACCTTTTCAACCGAAGATTATGTTGAGCTCTATATTAGAGAAATAGTCTGATTGCATGGTGTTCCGTTGTCAACTATCTCTGACCAAGGGGCGCAGTTTACAACTAAATTTTTTGAATCTTTTCAGAGGGCCTAGGGACACAGGTTAACCTGAGCACATCCTTCCATCCTCAGACAGACGGGCAGGCAGAACTACAATCCAGACGCTCGAGGATATGTTACGGGCGTGTGTGCTAGATTTTGCAGGCAGCTGGGATGAACATCTATCGCTTATAGAATTTACCTATAATAACAGTTACCATTCAGCAATTCAGATGGCGCCTTATGAAGCCTTATATGGGCGGAAGTGCAGGACTCCAGCTAGTTTGTTTGAGGTAGGAGAATCGGCATTGATTGGGCCAGATATTAATCATCAGTCAGAAGAGAAATTAAAGCCTATCAGGGAACTTCTGCTGATGGCTCAGAGCCGCCAGAAATCTTATGTTGATGTTCGGTGAAGAAACCTAGAGTTTAATGTTGGTGACCGGGTATTCCTGAAGGTTTCACTAATGAATGGTGTGATGAGTTTTGGTAAGAAAGGAAAGCTCAGCCTGAGGTTTATTGGGCCTTATCAAATTCGCCGAAGGATAGGCCAGGTGGCTTAATTTACCTCCAGAATTAGAATCTATTCACCCAGTTTTTCATGTATCAATGCTGAGAAAGTGCATAGGAGATCCCTCCCGGATTTTCCCAGTCAAGGATGTCCAAATCACTGAGGAGTTAGCTTATGAAGCAGCTCCAGTAGCCATACTAGATCGGAAAATCCGCAGACTAAGAACTAAAGATGTTGCTTCCATTAAAGTGTTATGGAGAAATACGAACCGAGATGAGATGACCTGGGATGCAGAAGATGATATGAAAACTAGATATCCTCAGTTATTTCAGACTTAGTCAGATTGGGCAGCTAGAGGTATGTTGTTGTTGTTGTTTCATAAGTTGCATTATATACATGTATATGTGAGATAATTGACTTTAGTCTATTGTGAAGTGAACACTATAGTATTGTGTGAAGTACCTGTATTGGACTTTTCTATGTTTCAGGATTTTTGGATAGTTTATATTATAGGGGAGACTCTGCCGAAGTTTTTCCATAATAAGTAATTGCAAGGTTAAGGTTCTTGCAAGTAGAGGTTAATATTTGAGGACGAATGTTCTTAAGGGGTGGAGGATGTTACACCCCGTAAGTTTCTAACATTTAGTCGGCCTATTCGTATGTTGGTTAAGAGTTTTAGAGTGCCATATATACGAGGAAAGGGCCCAAGGAAAGGCCGAGGGAGTGCAAAGTCGGGACTTCACAGAAGGGGACGAACCAAGTTTCCCAGAGGGGCAAAGTGGCATGGAGCATCCCCCTCCGTGTTACCCAAAGTGGCACGGAGCAGAATTGGGGCGACCGACAGAGTGCCACGTTCCCTTGTCATCCACCTCAAGTATATAAAGGCCTCACACTTAGATGTTATGTTATTTTCCAAATAACCTCGGCCAGAACAGGTATGAACGAAGGTAAACTATTGAAAACATCCGATTACACCGCTAAACGCCGTCCAAATCTAAATTAACTCTGGGTAGTGAAGTATAAGGCCGCAGAGAGCATTGCTTCAGAGTTATTTCCATAAAATACGCCAGGCGAATCGTCGTCCTACCTAACCTAAGTTGGTGGAATTATTTCAAACTAGCATCAATACGATCACGTGCCTAAAGTAAGTATTTCTCCCTTCTAGATTCCCGAGAAATTACGAGTTTTTGATCGTCTTTCGATAAGTTGAAGTATAGTCAGT
>JACEIK010005069.1:46932-58805 GCA_018107945.1 Datura stramonium | reverse complement strand
TAGTTATTGATAGTTAAACAGTAAGAAGCCTTGCTTGTCAGGTATGACCCCTACCCTCCCTATTACAGTTATGTTTAGCCCTGATTTCACCACTTCAGTCATCTTCAGTCCGTTTTCTTTACTTCGGTCATTGTCAGTTCTATTTCATTACTTTTAGCTATTTATAGTTACTTCCTTACATATTCAGTACCTGTGGTACTGACGCCCTTTCTGGGGCGCTGCATTACTTGGCTGAAGGTGCAGATAGACGAGGATCAGGTCCCTCATAGTTCCAGTTAGCCGTACAGAGCCGTAAGCTCCTTTCTACCGGAGGTTGTGTGATAGAGGTTTACTTCTTTTGTTTGTACAGTATGGGTAGGTCGGGGCCTTGTCCCGACCATCTTATTACTCTAAGAGGCCTGTAGATTGTTTTTCCTCCCTGTGGTTAGATGATATCGGTCGTGTGGGGCCCATATGTGTTTTAGACTATGTGTGTTGGCCGTGTGGGGCCCTGTTTAGCTTTTGATTGGTGGCCTTGTTGGCCATAGTTTAGTCTTGAATCTGATCTTACTTTCCAGTTATAACTAGATATCATGGTGGCCTTGTCGGCCCTCATAGGACTCCCTATGATTGTTTGTCTATGGTTAGCTGTTTAATTTCACAGGTGGCTATAGACCTTATCGGCCTGGGGTTTGTATTTACAGCCGGTATATAGCCCGTTGTTTTCTTGATTCTAGAATTAGAGTCAGCCCTGCACCAGAGGTGCTTAGGCTCAGTCAGCTCAGCAGTTTAGGTCCTAGTAGGGCACCAGGTGTCAGTCATGCCTCGCAAGGCGGAGCGTGACAAATCTGGCACATATGTCATTCTGTTTTTCAACTCCTGGAAACTCTATTTACAATCCTTAGTACACTTGAACTTATCTTCTTTCAGAGTCATCTTCCTCAATGGTGTTGGTAGGGTAGAGAATCCTTCCACAAAACTGCTGTACTACCCGGCTAATCCCAGGAAACTATCAACCTCGGTTGGAATTATGGGTCTTGGCCAAGTATTTACAGCCTCAATTTTTTGCGAGTCCACCTGAATGCCCGCATCTGAAACAATATGGCCCAAGAAAGCCACAAAATTTAACCAGAACTCACATTTCAAGAACTTCACATACAACATGTGATCTCTAAGGACCTGGAATATCACTCGCAAGTGATCTCTATGTTCAGCTTCTGAACGTGAATATACCAGAATATCATCAATAAAAACTATCACAAACAAATCTAAAATGGCTTGAATATGTTGTTCATCAATTCCATAAACACTGTTGGGGCATTCGTTAATACAAAATACATAACACGAAACTCAAAATGGCCATATCTGGTTCTAAAGGCTGTTTTCGGTATATCCTTCTCCTGAACCCATGCCTGGTGGTACCCTGACCTTAAGTAAATCTTTGAGAAGTATTTCTCCCCCTTTAGCTGATAAAACAAATCACCTATTCTTTGTAGGGGATATCTTTTCTTCATAGTAACTTTATTGAATTGCCGATAATTTATAAACATTCGTAGTGAGCCATCTTTTTTTTCACGAATAAGACTGACACACCCCACGAAGAAGCACTAGGCCTAATGAAACCCTTGTCTAACAAGTCTTTCAACTGATATTTTAATTCTGGAGCCATTTTGTATGGAGGAATAGATATGGGTTGTATATTCGGTAGTGTATCAATGGGGAAGTCAATTTCCCATTATGGGGGAATACAAGGAAGTTCATCTGGAAACACATCTGGGAACTCACTAACTACTGGAATGGACTGGAGAATCAGGGATTCTGCCTACATATCCTGAGCCCTGACAATATAATATGTACAACCTTTTGCAATAAGCTTTCTTTCCTAAAGATAGGATATCAACTTGCCTTTTGGCGTAACTGCATTTCCTTTCCAGTCTTGTAATACCTCTCCTAGAAAGTGGAATTGAACAGTATTTGTCAAATATTCGACATTTGCATAACATGGTTCTAGTCAATCCATGCCCATAATTACATCAAAATAAATCATTTCTAGTTATACTAGGTTTGCCGAGGTTTGGCAGCCAACAATCTCCACCATACAACCTCGATAGATTCTCTTGGCAATAATAGATTCACTAATAGGTATATACATAGAAAATGGTTGCTGAAGTGACTTTGGCACTATACCAAACTTCCATGCCACTAGCGGGGTAACATAAGATAAGGTAGAGCCTGGACTATCAAAGCATAAACTAAATGGGAGCAAACATTCAATATACCTATCATAACATCAGGTGATGCCTTAGAATCCTTCCGCCCTACTAATGCTAAGTACGATCCGGACCACTACCAGAACTGGATGCTCCTAGTCTACCTGTGCCCCTACCTACTAGAGCGGAGGACCTGCGCCCTGTAGAGGGTGCTGGAGCATGAGAGCCTGCTGAGGACCTACTTTGTTAGTCCTGGTCACTCCGATTTCTAGTCGAACAATCTCTCATCATGTGACCCTCTTTCCCACATGAGTAACAGGCAGTGGAGCCATAGTTGCATCTCCTAAGATGCCGCCTACCGTAAGTACTACAACGTGGAATCGCGAGCCATACTTAATCTGGGCCTCCCTATTATTGTGAGCCTGATGCTCATGAACTCTCGCAGGGACCTAACTATCCACGATAATCTGATCTGCTGTCCTATTACTACTGAGATGAGGGCATAGGTGATCTACATGACCAGCGAGGCCTGGGCCCATCCTGAAAGTTTGACTAAAAAATAGCGGGTCGAGCCTTCCGACGTTGCTCCTGACCTGCCATTTCAGTCCCATACCAATGCTGCTTAATCTCTTCTATATTCTGAGCGAAGGCCTTAATTCGTGAGATATCCATATTCTCTCATAATATATCTATAATACAGGTATCAACAAAGGCTTTCGCATATCCCCATAATAAATCGATGTACCCTGGCATGGTATCAAAAAATGCTTTCGCATATCAAGCTAAGGAATCAAACCTCAAAGCATACTTTTTAACGCTCATCCTGCCCTACTCGAGGTGTAAGAACAACTCTACTCTGGTCCATTGGATCTCTTGAGGCAAGTAATGGACAATGAAGGCCTCAAAGAAACTAGGCCAAGTAGGTGAAGGTGCATCTCTGCCTCTGGACCTTTCCAAACTCTCGTACCACAGAACTGTAATCTCTCATAGTGAGAACACTACTAGCTCAAATAATTCTATAGATGATGCATGCATGACCCTAAATATCCTCTACAACTGATCTATGAAGTTTTGACAGTCCTCTCTGTGGTCTGTCCTTGTAAACTGTGGAGGACTCAACCCAAGAAACTCACGAACCCCCGAACTTTAGGGACCATCAGTAGGCTTGGTAACAACTGGTACTACAGGCTGACGCTGAGCAGCCATCATCTGAGCCAACATACATACTGCATTCCTGACCTCCTGATCTTAAGGTGTACGAGGCTCTGAAAATGGTATCGGTTATTCTGTTGCCCTATGATATTTTTGGTGTCCTTGAGAGTGTGCTGGGGAGATCGAGAAGATGTCTCCCTTTCGCCCTCGGGCTGGGCTGTCCCCAACTGTGACACCCTTCTGGTACTCTCTTTTGCTGTTGTATCTAACTCATGACTGACTGTAGTCTGTCTTATATCATCCATCTCTATAGATAGATATAACAATATAAGCTTAGGGACTCAACCCTATATAACTCAGCTCTATAACACAATTTTAGAAGAAGGAGGGGTAACCGCACAATCATGTCTTGTAGCCTCCTGCTTATAAAATGTGGTGCAAAACACATTTTTAAACAAGACTCTACTAGAAACGGCTTGCAGACTCCCTAGGATACGACGTTTACCTTATACCAAGTTTGTCATGCCCTACCTTAGGTGCCGTAACTGGCACCTAATGCCACACTGGACTCTGAGCTGAGCTAGCTGGACATATACACATCTGGTGCATACCATCCGCACATATCAAGAAAACAAGCAGCTATCTCTCGGCTCAAAACATAGCCATAGGTCGACAAGGCCGCTAACAAATAACACAACTAGATCCTATACTACCAACAACACATATCTAACATGTACCGTAGTCTACAAGCCTCTAAAGAGTGAAATATTGGTCGGGATAGGGGTCTGGCCTACCAAAAATTATACAACAAAAGACAGGCAAATCTCTAATGTCTGGAAACTCTTGAGGAAAGGAGCTAGCCAATCTACTAAGTCTGAAAAACTACTAAAGAGGTCTTAAAACTTGTTTGTTTGAACCTACAGGCAAGTATGAAGCGCCCCATGCATAGGCATTAGTACTATATGTACTGAATATGTATGACAGAAATATAATAACTGAATAGAAGCTGATAAGGAACTTAAAGTAATCACTAATAAGGCCCAGAAGTTAACCTAAATAATTTGACAATATGAACTATATCTTATAGGTAAATATGAAACCAAGAACCTAATTTGTCCCCCACAAGCCTGGAAGGTACAAACAACAAATAATAACCTACCTGGCCCCCATAAGCCCTGCCAAGTGCAAGCAATCCATACCCTCCTATCTGTATAAATGTAAGCCTAAAGGTAAGTTACAACTAAGGTATATCGACCTCTGAAACTGTGATCGAGCCTTCTGGACTCTATGACTGTATCGGAGCTGTCTAGGCTCTTATAACTATATCTGGGTTGTCTAGCTCTTGTAATAGTATTTGAGCCGTCTGGGCTCCTATATCTGGGTTGTCTAGCTCTTGTAATAGTATTTGAGCCGTCTGGGCTCCTGTCACTGTATCTAAGTAGTCTGAGCTCCTATAATTGTATCCGAGTAGTCTGGGCTCTTGTAATTTTATCTGAGTAGTCTAGGCTCTTGTAACTGTATCTAAGTGATTTGGCGACATATACGTGGGAAACTATACAAAGAGCCATAGGCGTTAGCCCCACATACAATAGCTAGTAAGATCCTTACTTAGGATAACACATAGTCTACTGGACTTCTAATGACTAAGATGGTCTTCTGAGTGACCAATGCAACTAAATGTAAGTCGACAAAGCCATATGGTCCTTGACAGTAGGTAGTTTACCCAGCAAGCTACCACCTTGTCCATTAGGCAACCCTGGTTCCATTGAATCATAGGTAGAACTGTACTACCAAGAGTCTAGCCCTATAGGTGTCAAGATATGCCAATGGCCTACAGGCGAGCTTTACTACATGTATAGGTGTCAAAACAGAAAGTTATATCGCCAAGCTGCACCATATTGTACCAAACAGCTAACCACAAGCTTTTATGGCCTCGGTATGGCAGCAAAACACTACTAACCTCTCCGGACTGTAAATATATTAACAGGGAATCTCTATGTCGCTTCTAGCGATAGTCAAAACGGAAAATAATCTTTCCCAAGTAGGGATATTATATTACAACCTCAATTCATTCGTAGCTGCTAACCACGACATTTATAATCATAAGCTACTGCAAAGGTACAAGTCGTATCAACTATACAATGAGAATAACTTTTCAAAAAGAAGATTATCCTTAACATACTTCTTTTCATAGGTTCGACTTTACCGGCAAGAATTCTAGCTCAAGCGTGTAATTCCTTTATCCTTTAGCAAATTATACCAGCACATACACCACACCTAAATATCCATATATAGCCAAATAGAACAACAATAGTTTCCAATCCCTTACAACCTCCGACAAGACGTAGAACTCGGAATTTCTTATGATAGGGAGCTACAAGTACTTACCCGAACTTTTACATAAACTTAACCTTAAAGGATGTCAATTTCCAGAACTTCTGCCATCTTAGCATGTCCACATCCAAGCCAATTTCGATGAAACAACTCTTTAACGATTCTCTCCACACCCTCAATAACCCATATCCAAGTTGGATTTATATTTGGAGGTAATTTGTCCCTTTAATTTTGTTCAAAATCATGAAAAACTTAGAAGAAATGCTGGGAGAAAGAGATACTCAGCGCTTATGTAAATTATGATGATGAAATAATGAATTTTGGGCCAGAAATTTCCTTAAATAGGTTACCCAAAAGGAAATCCGACTCGGCTAGCCCGTGACCCGTTTCTACTCGGATAGTTCACGGTAAAACACTCATAACTCTTTGATCCGTTGTCGGATTGACTAGAGGTTTGATGTTCTAGAAATTGAACTCAAACATATTTTATTTGATATATTGTAGGTATCCTAAATATTTATATATTTGAAGATAGTACCCAAGACATTTGATCCAAATTTCAAAGAATTTCTAAAAGTAACTTGCGATAACTTTGCCGATTTTCGTGTTTCAACTTTCTCGACTTCAAATTTTAACATACGATCATTGAGTAATATGAATAGCTCATAACACATCCTTCTTGTAGCACTAACCACTCTTGGTCATAGATTGAAAGAACGAGTTTATCACTTAAATTATACGGGATGTTGCAGTTTTATGCTCTGTTAGGAAGGTTTTAAGAAGGTTAGCCTATTCTAAATCATTATCTCCCATGCATGTAAGACTAGAGGGTTCAATTGAAGATTAAGTCTGAGAGTTCCCCTAGTTCTTCCCTAAATCTCTTTGGCTTTCAAGGAAGGGTGTAGAATCAGCTTACCCAGGTATGTAAGGTCATTAATGAGAATTTTCCTTCACTCTCATGCCTAAATCCTTCTCGAGTTCATGAATTTAAGTGTATGATTTTATGAGGTTTTAACCCATGTTTATAAAATTCTCTATGTTTAATTCATGTGTCAATTCCCTTCATGTTTCAAATGATGTTTTAAGATTCATGGGCAGGTTTTATATCTATTTTGATTACAATTAATGAATTCATGTTTAAAGAACATGATGCCCAATTATGAAAGTTCCATGAAAAGTTGAGTTTATGATTTATGCTTCCAAGTATGATGAAATATCTAGCATGTATGAATGTTTAAAAATTATCCATAAATATATTTGTGATTTTACTTATGATGTCTATTTCATGCAAGCATGATGTTAAGATTTGGGTAAGTCCACTCAAGTTAAGCATGATTTCATGATTTAGCCAAGGCTAATAAGTCTAGTTATCTCAAGTTTTGTAGTCAAGACTCCCCATATGTTATGGTTTAAGTTATGTTTTCAGATATGATTATATGAGCATTATATATGTTTTGGAAGTAGTGTCTAGCATCAAGTAGACAAGGGATTCCAAGGTTCCCCAGTCTCATGAACTATGCACCAACGTAGGTATACTTTGGAACCTCTCAAGAGAGCATTTCCCCCGCCCAAGGGAAAACCATGATATCACACCTTACTTAATCCTTTGCCCTGGCAAGGATTAGGATATCCCTTCTCCACATGGGCAAGATGTGGGATCATCATGCATTCATACAATATGGTTATCGGTTAAGACGAGTCCCCAATTGTTCCTCATAATTTCAGTAATGCATATACTATAAGATATTATATCATGTTTTCAGCAGGTTTGATCCAAGGATGAGGTTGTGAGCGTTTACCTCTGATATCAGATATGGAAAGCCGTATGCACTTATTTCCGTTTATGTCAACTCATTTTTACAAATATCAGCATACAACCTTTACTCTCAGAATCTTATGATGATATGATTTAAGATCTACATTATTTCAGTTTTACTTACTTAGCCAGTTTTACTTACCTTGCATACTTAGTACATCCCAAGTACTGACCGCATACTCTATGTTATATCATTTCATGATACAGATTTAGATGCTCAGACTCAATCTTGCCGCTAGCTAGTCTCCAGAGTTTATCCCGGACAGCTTTGTGGTGAGTCTTCATCTTTCGAGGACCTTCAGTTATTCGAGTGTTGTTATTTTAAGTTTCAAACTTTTAGTGAGCTAGTTAGGTTTTGTCCCATCAGCTCATCAGTATGTTAGTGGCTTTTCAGATATAGAGTTGTATATTTAGCTTCATATTTTTTGATATTCCCATTGGTTAGATGTTTTACTATTTGGAATTCTGCTATTCAAGATTTAGTTTTTCACTTTGTGTAAGTTGAGCTTTAGTTTTCATATTCATGCCATTGGTTGAATTGGAGCCATTTATGATTCTAAGTTCTGTGTCTAGATCCGTGCCTATGTTCAAGTCATGACAAACTTGGTATCAGAGCAAAGGTTCAGCGTGTCCTAGGGTTTCTGAAAGCTGTGCTAAGTAGAGTCTTGTTCATGGGTGTAAATCGCGCTACACTTATGACGAAGAGGCTATGAAACATTTTAGGAAATTTCCCCTTCTTTCATGATCTATATCGTATGATAAAGTATATCTCTATCCTTCTAACTCATTCTATACGCATTTGCAGAATCATGTCTCCATGTTGATTTAATGGGAGAAGGAATGAAAATAGAAATGGCTATGAGAATGGCAATGGAGATGATCAACAACAAGCCCCACAAGCCCCAGTAAGTTCATTGCCCAAGCAGGTCTCTTAGGCTGAGTTTATGATAGTTTTTCATATGTTGGCCTAGGATTTGACCACTCAGGTCAACAGCAAATGGTGGTCCATGTCTCGCAAAATGGGAGGATAGCGGCAGCTCGAGTTCAGGATTTCCTCAAGATGAATCCCCTTGAGTTCCTTGGGTCGAAAGTGGATAAGGACCCACATGAGTTTTGAGAGGAGATGATGAAAATAACCCAAATTATAGGGGTGATAGGAGAAGAGAGAGCAAACCTAGCCTTCTGTCAATTGAAGGGGGTTGCTTATATTTGGTACTGTTAGTGGAGAGACAGTAGAGTAGTGGCGTTGTTCCCGTGAGATGGGATGAGTTCATGATAACTTTCTTAGACAAATTCTTCCCTAGGAAATTGATGGAGGAAAAGGAGGTGTATTTCATTAATTTTAAGAAAAATGATGACGATTTAAGGGTACACCTTAGAGATTTCCGGTTGCCAAAGTATGCGCCAGAGATGGTGGCAAACTAGAGGGCCCGTATGAACAGATTTGTGTATGGAGTGTCCGACTCCCTAGTTAAGGGGTGTAGGACAGTGATGCCAAACAATGACTTTGACTTCTCTCGATTGGTCATATACGCCTAGCATATAGGAGGTGGATCAAATGAAGGATAAGGAGAGAGAGCCAAGAGGGCCAGGACGAGTATTAATGAGTTTTCCCAGTAGAGGCCCAGTGGCGGGCATCGTCAGTAATCTCTTCAGAGACTATCAGCTCTAGCACCGTCATCAGCTAGAGTACCATTTAGATCTCGGTGCGAACAGAAGGGAAGGACATTAGGCTCCAGAGGTTAGGGGAGCAGGTTAGGAGAGCCTAGCATTCCAGTTTGCGGCAAGTGTGGAAGAAAGCACCCCGGAGAGTGCTTAGAAGGGTTCAAGGGCATGTTTTGGGTGCGGGAAGCCCAACCACCTGCTGAAAGACTATCCAGAAGCTAGGCAAGGCAATGGTAGAGGTTGTGACCCAGCTTCTAGTATAGCAGCTCCACCAGCATGCTTAGCTCAAATGGATGCATCCACTAGTGCAGCTGGTGGTTGTTCGGTTTCTTTTGCAACTACACGCAAGTGCACGTGGTCAAACAAGTTGTAAATTGGCTAAAGTAAGCCAAGTATCGATCCCACAGGGACTGAACTAAGGTAATAATCAACGTAAGTGTTAATAAACTCTAACTTTAAAAATGCAGACAACAATTTAAATAGGATTTCGAGAGTTTAGTTTCCTAATTTATACTAATCTAAGACAAAATTATAAAGTGAGTCTGAACTATAGTAATGAGCATGCTGAGGTTAAAACGAACATGCAGGGAAGTAATTTATTGATACAATTCGGTTAATCTTTCCTTCGGTTGCTAGTCAAGAATTATTGCCTATGGATTGAAACTTTCATATTCTACCCGACTTAAGAATCATGAACCTTGAACCTCGTTTGTGATAAAAGAATTTCATGTTCTGGCCATCTGACCCGATTCCTTAATTGGTAATATGAGGATATATTTACATTAAGATATCAAATCAATTCTCAATTTTCCCAAACTAAGAAAGGGAACATATCCTACCAATTCAAAACTTACCAATTTCTTTCCTTTTCAAGATCAAATTAGATTTTTAGATATACATTAACGTTGGCCACGCATTAATGCGGTAAGAACAAAAATTGGATAGAACAACCATTGAAGAAAAGATGAAAAACCAAAATGATCGACAATTACATTTCAATTCAAATGTTCTTAACCTCAACAAGAAGTGAATTTAGCTACTCATTTGTTGATTAAACATCATCAAATGAGTATAAATCATACAAACAATTGAAACAAAGGAGAAAGAGATGAAGAACCTGGGGTTTCGTCACCTCTTTACTTTGTAACCCACGTCCTTGATCAACTAAGTCAGAATAATTAAAATAAACCTAAGTGTGCTATTTATACTAGTGGGGAATTTTTCCCGTAATAACAAGCAACGTGGCATTAGGTGTATCGCGGGCACCTCCTGGGTGCCACGGAGCCTAACGTGGACCCTCCTGCCGGAATCAGGGTCCCTCAGCAATTACTCCTCGTGCCATGGCGTGCAACACGGGCTTGGCCAGCTTTCCACGCGCGATTGCGAACCCTTCTTGGAAATTGATATCGACTCAATGCCCAGCGTGCCATGTATTGTATCACGTGGCATTGCCTCTTCCCAGTGTGTCATGGAGGCAATGCGGACCTTCATTGGAATTTTCCAAGACAAATCACCAGGGTAGAATTCCTCCGCGATGGCGGCGTGACACAGCTCCGCCGCGGAGCCTATGTTGCTCTTCTGGACCTTTTCTTTGCTCGCTTCCAAGTCCATTCCCAGATTTTTACCAACATATCTTAGCTTCCCAAAATTACATTTTCTGCCAAAACAACACTAATTATGTTGGTTAGTATAAATTCACATTTTAACTACAAATCACATGAGAATGCACAAATAACGATATAATTCGTGGATCTTGGCAAGGCCTTGTTGGTCTCGACAATGCTCTCACATCTCATGCAAGTTACACCCACGAATAGCAACTTGGCTCGACAATTCAAGCTACGGCTATCGATTATTTAATATACAAATCATCGAGAAAACATGCATAGTCTCATCAATACAATGACATTCACCACATTAAGACCTCCTAGACTCAGAATCGACTCTCGATCTTGTAAAACTTGTGCAAATCAAGCGATCAAGACATCCGACAAGAAATTCAATCTATCGTCAAGCATGTTCCCTCACAACCATGAGAAATCTCCCGTTTACAATCATATGATTTCCAAGCATTACATGTAGGGAGTATATGAACATGATTTAGCTCTCTCTCCCAAAGAATTCACATGCATCATGTCATGAACCATAGGCTCGCCTCTCGTGTATTACTCCACTAATATTAGGACGCATGATGTAAGATCACGTAGGACTTAACGGTTGTAATGTAAGCTAAGGAACTAGTAAACCTTTGGGCTAACCAATAATAGCAGCTAGCTTCCATGGCGCTTTTCAATATCCCACTATCATTATAGACGTGTTTCTTCCTTCATCCTCCCATTCTTGAAGTTTTTCTTTTTTGTTCCCATTTCTTTAAGCACACTCGACTTAATAACAAAGTGGTTATACATCTTTATTTTGTTTAAATCATATGATTTCCAAAGCATTACATGTAGGGGTATATGAACATGATTTCGCTCTCTCTCCCAAAGAATTCACATGCATCATGTCATGAACCATAGGCTCGCCTCTCGTGTATTACTCCACTAATATTAGGACGCATGATGTAAGATCACGTAGGACTTAACGGATTGTAATGTAAGCTAAGGAACTAGTAAACACTGGGCTAACCAATAATAGCAACTAGCTTCCTTAAGCGCTTTTCAATACATCCCACTATCATTATGGGCATTGTTTCTTCCTTCATCCTCCCATTCTTG
>JACEIK010005069.1:834-34652 GCA_018107945.1 Datura stramonium | reverse complement strand
GCTCAACTAAGTCAGAATAATTAAAAATAAACCTAAGTGTGCTATTTATACTAGTGGGAATTTTTTCCGGAATAACAAGCAACGTGGCACGGAGTGTATCACGGAGCACCTCCTCCGTTCCACGGAGCTAACGCGGACCCTCTCTGGAATCATGTCCCTCAGCAATTACTCCTCAGCGTTCCACGGCGTGCAACGCGGAGCTTGGCCAGCATGCCATGTTGTAGTCACGAACCCTTACTGGAAATTGATATCCCAGGTCAATGCACCCAACGTGCCACGGCTTGTATCGTGTGGCATTGCCTCCGTGTCATGGAGGCAACGCGGACCTTCACTGGAATTTGCAAAAACAAATCACCTGCGACAGAATGCCTCCGCGATGGCAGCGTGACACGGCTCCATCGCGGAGCCCTTATATTTGCTGCTCTTCCTTGACCTTTTTCACTGCTCGCTTCCAAGTCCATTCCCAATTTTTATCAACATGTATCTTAGCTTCCCAAAATTACCTTTTTCCCGCAAAACAACACTAATCATGTTGGTTTGTATAAATTCACATTTTAACTACAAATCACATGAGAATGCACAAATAACGATAGATAAACAAGACGAAATAAAACATTTGAGTATCACTTGGGCATATAATTCTGCCCAACATCAGTCAGCATCATAATAGGTTTTTTGCCCTCTCATCTCGTTAGGAGCAGGAGGTCTCTCCAGATGTGGTCACTAGTATGTTACGAGTATTTCATCTTGATGCTTATGCATTGTTAAATCCAGGGGTACCTTTTCTTTTGTGACGCCATATGTTGCTAGTTGTTTTGGAGGCAGTCTCGAAATCCTATTATAACCCTTCTCAGTCTTTACTACAGTCAGTAACTCAGTTATAGCTCGATGGGCATACAGAAATTGCCCTGTCTTTGTCCTTCAGAAAGTCAACTTAGTAAATTTAGTAGAGTTAAACATGACATATTTTGATGATATCTTTGGCATGGATTGTATAAATGCATGTTATTCCTCAATAAATTGTAGAACCCGTGGGGTAGAGTTTCGATTTCTAGGGGAGCCAGTCCTTGTGTGGAAGGGTAGTTCAGCTATGCCTGTAGGTAGCTTTATTTCCTACCTTAAGTCCAGAAAGATGATTTATAAGGGTTTTTTGTACCATCTACTTCGAGTTGAGGATGCTATATTTGAGACCTCGACTCTCCAATTTGTCCGTATATTATGTGAATATCCGAAGGTTTTCCTAGATGATCTACTAGAAGTCCCTCCGGAGTGGGAGATTGACTTTGGCATTGATCTTCTTCCCAATACGCAGCTTATATCTATTCCTCGTTTCATAATGGCAACTGAGCTAAAGGAGTTGAAATAGTAATTGAATTATCTCTTGGATAAGGGCTTCATCAGACAAGCAAGTCCCCATGGTGTGCACCAGTTCTCTTTTTTCGGAAAAAGGATGGATCTCTTCGTATGTGCATTGGTTACTGATAGTTGAATAAGGTTACAATCAAGAACAAGTATCCCCTTTAAAGAATTGATGACTTATTTGACCACTTCACGGTGCTAAGTGTTTCTCAAAGATAGAGATCAGATTCGGTGATCACCATCTCCGAGTTAGAGAGAGTGACATCTTGAAGATTGCCTTCAAGACTCTATATAGTCACTATGAGTTTGTAGTTATGTCTTTTGGACTAACAAATGCTCCTGCAACTTTTATGGATTTGATGAACAGGGTGGTCAAGCCATATTTGGACATGTTCGTGATTGTCTTTGTAGATGACATTCTCATATACTCTCGGGAGGAGCATGCTGCTCATTTGAGGATTGTGTTATAGACACTTAAGGATCACTAGTTATTTGCTAAATTTAGCAAGTGTGAGTTTTTGCTGAACTCAATAGAATTTTAGGGCCATGTGGTGTCAAGTGAGGGTGTACGATTGGACTCCCAAAAGATAGAAGCTGTAAAGAATTATCCTAGAAAAGTTAATCCTTCAAATATCAAGATTTTCTTGGGTTTAGCTGGCTACTATAGAAGATATGTAGAAGGATTTTAATCCATTACAGCACCGTTCACTATGTTGTGCTATAAGAAATTTAAATATCAGTGATCGGATGCATGTGAGAAGAGTTTTCAAGAGTTCAAGACTCGTCTCACTTTAGCCCCAATATTGACCCTAACTGAGGGTACACATGGATTTGTGGTGTATTTTGATGCCTCTAGGGTTGGTCTTTTTTGTGTGTTGATGCAGCATGGCAAGGTCATTTCCTATGCCTCTAGGTATCTTAAGATCCATGAGAAGAAATACCCAACCCATGACCTAGAGTTGGCAGCGGTAGTATTCTCATTGGTAATTTGGAGACACTATTTGTATGGGGTCCATGTGGATGTGTTTAAAGGACCACAAGAGTCTTTAATATGTGTATACTCAGAAGGACCTAAATTTGCGATGAAGAAGGTGATTAGAGCTTCTCAAAGATTATCACATGAGTGTCCTTTATCATTCGGGCAAGGCCAATGTAGTAGCGAATTCTCTTAGCAGGCTACCCATGGAGAGTGCTTCTCATGTGGAAGATGGAACGAAAGAGTTAGTGAAGGATGTCCATAGGCTTTCTCAATTAGGTGTTTGCCTTTTGGATTCGACAAATTATGGTTTCGTTGTTTAGAATGGCTCAAAATCTTCCTTGGCGACTGAGGTCAAGGCTAGACAAGATGAGGATCCTATTTTAGTAAAGTTGAAGGAAGTGGTTCAGAATCAGAAGGTAGAGGTCTTCTCCCAAAGGGGAGATGGAGTACTTCGATGTTAGGGTTGTTTATGTGTTCCAGGCATTGATGAATTGAGGGAGTAGATGTTGCATGAGCTCATGGTTCCTAATATTCTATGCATCCAGGTGCCACCAAGATATACCGTGACCTACGGAAAGTCTATTGGTGGAATGACATGAAGAAGGACATAGCGGAGTTTGTGGCTAACTGTCTGAATTGTCAACAAGTGAAACTGGCGCATCAAAAACCAGGAGGTGTGCTACAAGACATCAATATCTCCACTTGAAAGTGGGAAGAGATTAATATGAACTTCATCACAAGGTTTCCTCATGCAAATCGACAGTATGACTCTATTAAGTGGTTGTAGACAGTTTGACTAAAGCAACCCATTTTCTAACAATTAAAAAACAGACCAATTAAGACAAGTACTATGCTAAGTTGTATATTCAAGAGTTAGTTCGGTTGCATGGTGTTCCCTTTTCCATCATATCAGATAGAGGTACTCAGTTCACTTCACAATTTTGGAAGTCGTTTCAGAAGGGAATTAGTACTCTGGTCAAGATTAGCACAGCTTCCCACTCACAAATGGATGGTTAGGTCAAACGAACAATTTAGACTCTTGAGGATATGTTAGAGAGAATGTGTGATTGATTTTATAGGAAATTGGGATCATCATTTACCTTTCATCGAGTTTGCTTACAACAACAGTTACCACTCCACTATTCAAATGGCTCCCTTTGAGGCTCATTATGGGCAAAGATGTAGATTACCTATTGGTTGGTTTGAAGTAGGTGAAGCTATGTTGATAGGGTCATATTCAGTTCATAAGGCTATGGAGAAAGTTTAACTTAAAAGGGAAAGGCTAAAAATGCCTCAGAGTCGTCAAAAGTCCTATCTGGATGTAAGGAGGAGAGAACTTTAATTTGAAGTTGATGATTGAGTGTTCTTGAAGGTATCTCCGATGAATGGAGTAATGAGATTCAGAAAGAAAGGGAAGCTTAGTCCCTGAAATGTTGGCATGTACAGGATTGTGAGACGTGTTGATAAGGTGGCCTATGAGTTTGAGTTGCCCGTAGAGCTAGCTTTAGTACATCTAGTTTTCCATGTATCGCTATTGAAGAAGTGCATTCGTGATCTTGCATTGGTTGTTTCGGTAGAGAGCATTCGAGTAAAGAATAGCCTTAGATATGAAGAGGTTCTAGTTGAGATCCTTGATCGTCAAGTATGGATGTTGAGGAACAAAGAAGTAGCTTCAGGAAAGGTTCTGTGGAGAAATCAGCATGTCGAGGGAGCTACATTGGAAGTTGAAGCAGATATGATGGCTAAATACCCACATCTTTTCCTTTAAGGCTCAGTTCTAGATTGAGGTATCAGTTTCCTCCTTAGTACTCTATTCAGTTTCATGTCTAGTTCGTGTCTCCCAGCTTCTTTCATGTTAGAGCATGTATGTGTGATTCATGAATTAAGTTCAATCATGTATTTCAGTCCGGAGGCAGTCACTCCATCACTTTTTGGCTTCAGGTAGTCGGTATTCGGGATGGTAGTTCCTTCCCCCAGTTATATAGTATCTTTACCCACATTCATGGAAGAACGTTCCAAAAGTGGAGATATTCTAATGCCCCAAGATTCCCTAATATCAAACCTGAGGGTTTAAGCGGAGAAAGCATGAAAATGTTTCACCAAGCCACAAGAAGACTCGTGTAGTGACCCGTGCAGTCAATTCACGAGTCGTGATGTGGCTCGTCAGGAAAATAGAAGAATGGATATTGGAAGCTATTCTGGGGACTTGAAAACGAGTGGGATGATAAGTCGTCCAGTAAGCGATGACTTGTCTAGTGGCTTACCCCACGAGTCGTGGATAGGGGGTCTTCACGGGTGCAACCCATGAGCGGTGAAGTCACTTCACCACCTGTGAAGTTAATCGTGGTCAGGATGAAGAGCTGGAGGTTTCAATTTCCCAGTTGTAATACCCTAGAAGTTCCTAAGGCTAGGTTCAAAATTAGAAAAGAGATCAGCAGAAGAGTTGGTAAATATCACAGGATGACTCGTTATACATGTCGTGGGAAGGAACAACGAGTCATTAGTGGGAGTCATGGTAAGCTGCTGGGTGAGAAGATCTTGACTAACAAGCCATGGCATGACTCGTTGGTCATTGTAATAGATCATGATAAGGGTCATGGTTTCTAGGTATGGAGGTGTTGTCACAGATAGTGTCATGACCCGTGGTGGGGAACCATGACTCATGGCATGTCATCATGGGAAGGTTCAGAGAAATGTCGGGGTCTAGCAGCAACGGGTAGTCTCACGACAAGGCAGTGTTCGATTTCCAATTTTTTCAATAAAGGTATTTTCGTTAATCCTAAGCTCTAAGGTCCTAAACTACGTCGTTTTAAGCTATCTTAGGAGGATTTTAAGAGGAGTAAACCTATCCTAATTCATTCAACTCCCATGCATGCCAGAGTAGAGGTCTCTCTTTGAAAATCAAGCCTAGAACTCTCAAAATCTTCTCCAATTCGTTTTTGAATTTCAAGGGAGAGTGTAAGATTAGATTACCCACATATTTAGGGTTGTGCATGAGAGTCCCTCTTAACTCGAATGCCCCAATTTCCCTTCATGTTCATGAATTCATGTATTAAAGTAAATTTGATGATCTTATGGGGTTTTAACCCTGAATTCATGGGATTCTCTTTGATTTTGTTATGGGTCAATTCCCTTTATATTCTAAATGTTGTTTTAAGACCTATTGGCAGATTTTATACTTAAATTGATTATAATTTTATGATTTCAAATCTTAGTCAATCTATGCCCAATTATACAAAGTTTCATGAAAAGTCAAGTTATGATTCTATTATGATTTTGATCTTCCTAAGCCTAAATTATGATTTATGATTTATGATATGAATTCTCTTCAAGTACTCTTCATGGATTTATGAATGTCAAGTATATTAATTTTCACAAATATGCATGTACTTCATGATTTATGAATTTATTACTTGTGGCCGACTCATGGGCCCTTATTCATGGCTAATCATGTATTTCAAGTATGAATAGCGTGTTATGATTTATTGGCCATGAACTTTATGAATGATTCCACGATTTCTATATGAGCCCTCATGTGCATGTTTTTGGAAATAGTGTCTAGCACCGAGTAAACCCTGCGTTCAGGTAAACCATGTGGTCTCAGAACTAGGTGCCACCATAGGTATATATATTCATGGACCCCCTTTGATATCACGTCATGCACGTCCCTTGCCTAGCAAGCCTGGGATGACTCTGCCCACTTGAGCGAGATAGTTTGGGCATCATATAAGTTTTATCATGATGGTGTCAGTTAAGATGAGTTCTCCCATTGTTCCACTGTAATACCCCAAAAATTCTTAAGATTAGACCTAGGGTCAAAATTTTAAGTTGGTTGAAAAACTAGGAAAAAGTCACAGGAAAAGTGATGTAACAACTCGTGGTTGGAAACCACGAGCTATTGTTAGAAGTTGTGGTTTTGGGAGTCCTAGTGGCAGTGGATACAATGAGTGATGTATGACTCGTTACCTTTAACAATGAGTCATTGTTGGTGATCGTGGGTGAGTACTGGACTTAAGCATGGGGGATGTAACGAGTCATTCAACAACTCGTGGTGAGCTATGACGATCTGATGTCACCAATCATTGTCTAGGCTTTCAGATCTCCAGTGGACTTAATGGCTTGATACCACGACTCTTGGAAGTAACCATAAGTCATGGTGCTCGTTGTAAGGAAAAGCTCAGGGTTTTCAGGGGGACAAGCAACAATCGACCCAACGATCCATTTGACCAAAGGACGAGTCGTTCTTTCGATCCATGGTATGAATTTGGGATCTGGGCCTGGGCAATGCAAATGGCGGGCCATACCACGAGACGTGGTAGCTTCCAAAGACTCGTTAGTACGCCCGTTGGATCGATCTGTGCCGAATTTTCTAGGTATTTCATTAAGGGTATTTTTTACCTTTCTATGCTCTAAGGCCCTAAAATACATTGTTTTATGTATTTTTCTGGGCATGATAAGATAGGTTAAGTCCCTCTTGCATAAGTCATTACCATGCATGCAAATTAAGAGAATTTAATAGAGATCATGCATAGCTTCAAGACCTTCCCTATCAATCCTCTATTGGGCAATCAAGGAACCTTAGAATCTGATCTTACCCAGGAAGGGTTACGAATGGGTGTTTTCGTTCACACCCATTCCCATTCTCTATTAATTCATGAAAATCTATCAAAAATCTCATGTGATTTTATTTAAATCTTGTGGAATTTTAATGATTTACCAATGGGTTATTTTATATTGTGATTTAAATTATATTTTATGAATTTTAATTAGATTTTACAACTATTTTGATTATCAAATTATTGATTTCGATTTCTACTAAATTAAGCCTAATTATGTAAGATCTATGATGAATTGATTTACGATCTTCACTTCAATTGATTAATTCATGTAAATCTTTAAAATTTTCTAAGATTTGATCGACCGTCGGAAAAATATAATTTTAACAAGGAAACAAATAAAAAAAATTTTATATTGTGATTTAAATTATATCTTATTTACGAGGTGTAATTTTTGTGTTTTTTTTGTAAATTATTAAAATTATCAAATTATTGATTTTAATTTTTTTAATTTTTTTAATTTTTTTATCTTTTTTGATTTTTTTAATATTTTTAATTTATTAATAATGATCCCCTTAAATTTCATATAATCTCATGTGATTTTTATTTAAATCTTGTGGAATTTTAATGATTTACCAATGGGTTATTTTATATTGTGATTTAAATTATATCTTATTTACGAGGTGTAATTTTTGTGTTTTTTTTGTAAATTATTAAAATTATCAAATTATTGATTTCGATTTCTACCAAATTAAGCCTAATTATGTAAGATTCATGATGAACATTGCATGATCTTCACTTCAATTGTTGGTATTTACAAGCCCAAGACATTTATGATTTTGAATGTGGATTTATTCAATTACGCGTCATGATTTGATGGTTTACAAGCTCTATGTATTTATTTCCAATCAAAGATGCATGAAACATATGATTCATGAAAATTATGTTTTGGCCGACCATGAGACTATCATGGCTAGTTCATCTATGTAAAAGAATGTTTATGATTATCATGATTTAACTAGCCTATGGATTCATGCATGTTATATTATGAGCATTATATATGTTTTTGGAGTAGTATCAAACACCGAGCAGGTTCGGGCCTGTGTTCCCGCCCGATTTTATAAAACTACGTTCCATCGTAGGTATGTTGGGACCTCATTTATGACTGTCCCAAGAACTATTGTCCATTTTCATGGTGATATCACACTTTCATGGTTCTACCCTTGGCAAGGTACGCATACCCTCCCGACTAGGGTTACAAGCTCTGGCTTCATGTGTACTTATATCGAGTATGTCTAAGAGAATTTCCCCATCGTTCTCATTATTTATGCATGTTTATGATTATGTAATTTGGCCTGTCATGTTAAATAAAGCTTTTCTATTATGATCATGAGTACAATTGTATTAAGAATATTTTAAAAACTCGAGTTCTATGTTAGTGTTATGATATTTATGATAGGAGCATGGTGTCCTTCTCTTATGATCACTTATGAGTTTTATATATATTTTAAATGCCCTTTTTCCTTATTTTTCATACTCGGTACATTCCATATATCGACCGCATACTTTTTATGCTATATCAAGCCATGATATAGACCCGGCTCTCGACTCATCCTTTATCCTGTAATTCATCTCATAGTTCACTTTCAACTTATTAGTAAGTCCTCATGTTTCGAGGGCCGTTTGGCTAGACATTTATGTTATTTTAAGGTTTCGCTTTGCCGAGTTAGTTGGGGGTGTTGTCACATCAACCCATCTTATCCACAGAGGCCGTGGCGCATGTAGTACTCACTTATGTATATGTCCAAAGGTTCCTCGGTACAAAAGTATGATATGTTAAGGTCACGTGTATGTTTCGCTATGCCTTATGTTCCGCCTTCCACTTAAAGGAGTGTTAGATGTATGCTTCAGGCTATGGGTCGACTTGGGACCTCCTGTTCCTTGTCCCCTGCCACGATCCAGTCTATGTCCGTGTCATTACAAACTTGGTGTGTGTTAGGCCCCAGGTTTTGAAGTTTCTAGGTAATGGAAAGCCGCATTATGTAGAGTCTTTTTCAGGTGTGGAGAACGCCTACACTTATGACGAAGAGGCTACAGCATTTAGGAAATGTTCCCTTCTTTCATGATCCATGTCATATGACGACAAGTATTTTTATGCTTCTAATTCGCGCTATTCACGATTGTAGAATCATGGCCTTAAACGAATGAACGGGAAGAATGAATCAAAACTATGAGGGCCACGAAGATGGAAAAGATCATGGGCTTCAAGAAGCCCCACCTATTCAGATCCCTGCACCAGAGCCACCGTCATGCTGTGGATTTTGCGCCATCCAAAATGTTACAGGCAGCCTTAACCACTCAGTGTCAACCAACACGCCTGCGCATATTCCACAAAAATGGCAATGCAAGAGAAGCCCGAATTAGAGATTTCTTGAGGATGAACCTTCGCAGTTCCTTGGGTCCAAGGATTATGAGGATTCATGATTTCATTGAGGAGGTTCTAAAGATTACCCAAGTTATGGTGACCAATAAACACTATGTTGAATCGGGCCTCCTATCAGCCATATGAGGCTCGCATACGGTTCAAACAACAGGATGCTGGTAGCGGGTGTAGGCCTTATAGGTTGGGAAGAGTTCCACGCAACATTCTTGGATCGATTTTTTCGCCGAGATATGAAAGAGCTTAAGGCGGATGGGTTTATTAACTTGTGCTGTGGTGACATGCCCTTTCAGGAGAACGCATTTGAGTTGACTCATCTATCCAAGTACGCCATGAGTTGGTGGTGGACTGTATGGCCCTAGTGAGCCGCTTTGGTAATACGGGAGGGTGGACTATCTGTATAAGGAGTGCAGGATTGCCATGTTGCATCGGGATATAGATTTTCCCCGCACAGATGCATGCTCAGCGTACGGAGCCAGCTGTGACGAGGCGTAGAGAGTAAGAGCGCTAAGATCATAGTTAGACTTTCGTGCCGATCGTGGGTGGATAACGCTGCCAGCCCCAAAAGACAGTTCATTGTTCTAGCACAATCATCGCCAATACGCCATCTAGATTTCGAGATCAGAGGGAGCGTGGCCCAGACTCAAGAGGCTAGGTTGCATGCAGATTGAGCGCACTTTCCCATCTTGTGCAAGGCGGCAAAACTCACTGGGGATGTGCCTAGCCTGGCCGAATGCTTGTTTCTGATGTGGGAAACCCATACGTATTCTTAGGATCGCTCTCTTCACCGATCACAGGTGGTAGAGCTGGGCGATGCCAAGAGCGCTCAGCTCGGCCCCATAGCACATCCCTCGCAGGGCGACTCAACCAGCGTTCGGCTGAGCATGGGCCGCAAAACAAAGTTCTATTCTTTAGCACCCTTTTAGAGAAGGATGTTCCCCTATGTGGTCACCAAAGATGGTGCAGTCTTTCATATTGATGTTTATGCTTTGCTAGATCCGGGAGCTACTTTGTCTTTTGGGACTCCCTTATATTTCTAGTGTTTTCTGGAGTTAGTCACGAAAACTTTGCCGAAATCATTTTCAGCTTCTACTCTGCTGGGTGATCTTGGCCAGAGCTAGCGGGTGTATACAGATGCCCTGGGTCACTATATTGCATAAAGTCACTCTCCGCAAACCTTATGTAGTTACTATGATCGACTTCAATTATTCTTGGCATGGATGGCAGGACAAAGGTGTTATGCTTCTATTAATTGAGAACCTCGTGGCAAAGGGAATTTAATTCTTTGGGTGGAGTAAATCTTGGAGTGGAAGGTAGTTCAAATTATAATTTAGGTTGATTTATTTCATATATTAAGGCGTAAAGATAAGTTCAAGGGGTTGCATGTATCATCTAGTTAGGTTAAGGATGTTTCGTGTCTCGAGACCCCACTACCCGCCGCCTCGTGGTGCATGAGTACTGTAAGTATTTCCGATGATTTTCTGTGTGTTCCTCTAGAGAGGGAAATCGATATTTGTATTGACCTTCTACACTATTCACTATCTCTATTCCTCCTTACAGATGGATCTAGCCAATTCTAAAGGAATTGAAAGATCGCTTGAAGGACATGTAAGATGAGGGTTTCATTAGACCGAGCAAGCTCCAGCGGGGTGCACCGCCTTACTTGTTCTAAGAAGGATGGTGTGCTTTGATGTGCATCGATTACTCCAAGTAATTGAGCAAGGTCACCGTTAAGAACAAATACCTCTTCCTGTGATCGATGATTTGATTGACCACTCTTCAGGTGGTGCCAGTGTTTTCAAACATAGACTCAAGTCCGGTATCATCACTTCAGGTGGTTCTAAGATCGATAACCCGAAGACAACTCTTCAGACATGGTAAGCCATATGACTCTGCAGGGTATTGTCTTTTGGACTAACAAATGCTCTAGCAAACTTTTATGGACTCCGATGCACAGGTGTTCAGTCATACCTGACACGTTCGTGATCGTATTCTTTGATGACATCCTTATATACTTCTGAGCGAGGAGGATGCGCTTATTTGAGAGAAAAGCCAGACTCTCAAGGATCGCCAATTGTATGCAAAATTCAACAAGTGCGAGTTTTGGGTTGAACTCGATAAAGATTCTTTGGGTCACGTGGTATCAAGTGATGGCATAAAAGTGGATTCTCATAAAAATTGAGGCGGTGAAGATTGGCCTTAGATCGGTGAATCCTTAGATATTCAGAGTGTCTCTGGGCCCAGCAAGCTTATTACTGAGATCCGTTAGAAGGTTTTTCTTCTATTGCAGCACCTTTGACCAAATTGACTAAAAAGGCGAAGTTCCAATGGCTGAGGCTCGTGAGAAGAGCTTCCAAGAGTTGAAGATCGACTTACTACCGCACCTGTTGACCCTACCCGAGGGCACTGATGGTTTCGTGGTGTATTGCGATGCCTCACGAATCGGTCTCGTGTGTGTATTGATGCGCGAGGGAAAGTGATAAGATATGCCTTTATAAGGTTAATGATCCATGAGAAGAATTAATGGACCCATGATTTGGAGTTGTTTCAAGTGGTATTCGTGCATTGAAGATATGGAACATTACTTGTATGGGGTCCATGTAGATGTTTATTGCACTATAAGAGCTTGCAATATGTGTGTTCACACAAAAAGATCTCAACTCATTTTTAAAGGAGGTGGAAGGAGCTACTCAAAGACTATGATGAAAGTATTCTTTACCACCCGAGTAAGGTTAATGGGTGGCGGTGACTCCACTTGTAGGCCTCCTCGATGGAAAGTGTATCCTATGTGGAGGAAGGAAAGAAAGAGCCGGGTGAAAGATGTGCATCGGGCTCATAAGGTTGGGAGTTCGAGTCTGGTTGACTCTATCGATGGCGGTGTTGTTGTTCAAAGCGTGTCCGAATCGTCCTTAGTAACCGATGTGAAAGCTAGGCAAGATGAGCACCCGATTTTGATAAAGAAAGAAGTCGTCAAGTCGAAGGTAGAGGTCTTCTCCCAAGGGGGAGATGATGTGTTTCGGTACTAGGTCGCCTTGCGTGTTCCATATGTTGATGATTTTAGGAGCCAAATATTGTAATGAGGGCCCATGGATCAAGGTATCCATCCATCCGGGGTGCCATCAAGATGTATCGTGACTTGCCAAAACGTATTGGTGGGATGGCATGAAGAAAGATATTGCTGAATTCCTAGCGTATGCTCGAATCACAACAAGTAAACATCATCATCAGAAGGTTAGAGGAATACTTCAGATATCAGCATTCCTACTTAGAAGTGGGAAGATATTAATATGGATTTCTAACATTGTGTCCGTGTCGTACTCACCGACAATATGATTCCAGCCTAGTGGTGGTAGACAGTTTAATGCAAGGCTGCACATTTTTGCTGGTGGAAACCAATGACTCGCCGAGGATTACGCCAAGCTATATATCTGGGAGTTGGTTCCACATAATGGAGTACCTCGTCCATTATTTCTGCATCGGTACTAAAGTTGCCTCCGCTTTGGCCGTTCTTTTAGAAAGGGCTTGGACTCAAGTTAAGCTCAAGAAACATTTCATCTACAGCTGATGGTTAAAGGTAATGGACAACTAATCTAGAGGACATTCTGAGAGCATGTGTGATGGACTTCAAAGGTAGTTGGGATAATCACTTGCCCCCGATCCAAGCCGTTTTACAATAAAAGCTACAACTCCAAAGATTCGATGGAACCGCTCGACGCTCTTTGTAAGCAGAGATATAGATCACTACTCCTGATGGTTTGAGGTTGGTGAGATAGCTATGATAGGGCAAGATTCAGTTCATGAGGTTG
Organism: Datura stramonium; assembly: GCA_018107945.1. NCBI lineage: Eukaryota > Viridiplantae > Streptophyta > Magnoliopsida > Solanales > Solanaceae > Datura > Datura stramonium. The sequence continues at coordinate 21,512 of JACEIK010005069.1, read as the reverse complement.
TGGTGAAGGTTCAATGGATAAGGATGTGCTGAAAACTCCTCGCATTCGTCAAAAGTAATATGTTGATGCGAGAGTGAGAGACTTGGAGCTCGAGGTGGACGAATGGGCTTTCCAAGGGTATCTCCCATGAAGGGAGAAATGCATTTTGGAAAGAAAGGAAAACCTGGCCCTCTATGTTGGTCCCTACCGAAATATGAGAAAAGTTGGTAAGGTGGTGTATGAGTTGAAACTCCATTTCCTCGTAGCTGTCTTCGCATCCCGTGTTTCATGTATCTTCTTTTGAAGAAATGTTTTTGAGATCAATTCTAGTAGTCCCTTATGGAATGTGCGGTGTAAAATATAACCTTATCTATGAGAAGGTTCCGATGGAATATTGGATCATCTAGGTTCGAAGCTAGAACAAGGAAGTAGCTTCAAGAAAGTATTATGGAGAAATCAAAGATGTCGAAGGAGCTACGTGGGAAGCCGAAGCGGATATCATTTCCCTATAATCTATTTAATTACATGTTCAAATCATGTGTTAAAGTTTCTTTTATGTATATGGATGTGTATGTGAAGCATGAACCTAGTTCAGCTATGTGATATGTATAGGAGGTAGTATTTCCGTTAGTTTCAGTTTAAATGATCAATATTTGGGTGTAAGGATTGCATGTCTTTGTTTTCTCGCTTGTTTCCAACACATTTGAGGATGAATGTTCTAAGGGGGAGATATTGTAATACCCGGAAAATGCCTAAGATTAGACTCAGGTCAAAATTCTTAAGTTAATAAAAACTGGGAAAAAGTCACAAGATAGTTATAACACTGTGGTTCAGACCACTGCCGCTGTTAGCAAACTATGGTTTCGGGGAGTCCTCGGGCAAAGGGATAAAATGAGTGATGTAACTATTTGCTTCCTTTAACAATGAGCCATTGTAGGTGATCATGGGTGAGTACCGACTTAAGCATGGGGATGTAACGAGTCATTCAACGACTCGTGGTGAGCTATGACAATCCGTTGTCACCAATCGTTGTCTAGGTGGTAATATCTCTAGTGGACTAATCGCTGATACTGATCACGTTGAAAAGAAACGATCGACTCCAAAGATCCGTTTGATCAAAGGATGAGCCGTCCCGTTGAGCCATGGTATGAATACGAGATTAGGGCTCCAAGGTAATATGATTTCCAAGAAAACACAAGTCGTGGTAGCTTCTAATGACTGCTATACGCCTGTAAGAAGTGGATCGATCTCAGGCCGAATTTCTCGGGTATTTAATTAAGGGTATTTTTGACCTTTCTATGCTCTAAGGACCTAATTATACGAGTTTAAGGTATTTTCTTGGGCATGAGAAGATAGGTTAAGTCCTCTTGCAGTATTTTCCCATGCATGCAAATTAAGAGAATTTGAGAGTAGATCAAGCATACCAAGCTCTCCCTATCAATCCCATTGGGCAATCAAGGAACCTTAGAATCCGATCTTACTTAGGTATGTAAGGTTATGAATCGGTGATTTCTTTCACACCCAATCCCATTCTCTATTAATTCATGAAAATCTATCAAAAATCTCATGGGGTTTTAATTCAAATCTTGTGGAATTTTAATGATTTGCCAATGGGTTGTTTAAAAGTGTGATTTAAATATTATTTTATGAATTTTGATCAGATTTTACAAATTATTCTTGATTGTCAAATATTTATTTTATCATTACTAAATTAAGCCTAATTATGTAAGATCTATGATGAATTGATTTATAATCTTCACTTCAATTGTTGATATTTACAAGCCCAACATGTTTTGTGATTTGCAATGTGGATTTATTCAATTTCCCATCATGATTTGATGATTTACAAGTTATGTGTATGATCTACAAGTATGCATGAAATCTATGATTCATGAATTATGTTTTGGCCAACTCACGGGCCTTAAGTCATGGCTATTTCACGTATGTACAAGAATGTTGATGATTATTATGATTTAACTAGCCCATGAATTCATTAATGTTATATTATCAACACTATATATGTTTTGGGAGTACTATCAAACACCGAGTAGGTTCGGGGCCTAGGTTCTTCCCCGGATCACATAAACTACATGTCATCGTAGGTATGTTGGGACCTCTTTTGTCAATGTTCCAGGCCCTATTGGCCCTTTTCATGGTGATATCACTTTCATGGTTCTACTCATGGCAAAGTACGGACCCCCTCCCGACTAGGGTTACAAGTCGCACTTCATGTGTGCTCTTATGGGGTATGTCGGTTAAGAGAATCTCCCCCTGTTCCTCATGATTTATGAATGTTTATGATTATGTATTTTTTCTCAATTCATGTTAAATAAAGCTTTCTCTTATGATCATGTGTACAATTGTATTACGAATGTTTTAAATACCTTGAGCTTTATATTATGTTATGATATTTATTATATGAGTATGGTGTCCTACTCTTATGATTACTTATGAGTTTTATATATTTTTTAAATGCCCGTTTTACTTACCTTGCATACTCGTACATTCCACATACCGATCACATACTTTCTATGTTGTATCATTTCATGATACAGGACTCGGCTCTCAGGCTCATCCTCATTCTTAGACCATCCCAGAGTTCACTTTCAGCTTTTTTGGTAAGTCCTCATGTTCCGAGGGCCATTTGACTAGACATTTATATTATTTTATGTTTCAGTATTTGGCTGGGTTTCTTGGGGGTATTGTCCCATCAACCCTTCTTATGCAGTAGAGACTTTCAGATAGTATGTAGTACTTAGCTTATGTATATGTCCAGTGTCTCCGAATGTTATGATATGTTATGTTATGTGTATGTTTCCGTTTTGCCTTATGTTTAGTATTCCACTTAAAGTGAGCGATGTTAGATGTATGCTTGTGCAATGGGTCGACTTGGGACCTCTGGGGGTTCCTTGTCTCGTGTTATGATCCAAGTCTACGTCTGGGTCATGACATCCACATGATTTGTGCATTGTTATGTTTATGTTACTTTGGCTCAAGTTATGTTTGTATAAGGTTTCTCTTTTGATTATGTATATTACTAGATTATGAATGGTTTGAAAACCTTGAGACCTTATGTTTATATTATGATATTCACTCATGATTAGACTGTTCTATTCTTATGAACTCTTTAGTATTTTACTGTCCTTTATCACTTGCCTTGCATACTCGGTATGTTCCAAGTATTAACCACATACTCTATGTTGTATCATCTCATGATATATGCTCGGACATTCAATTTCAGTCCTATCGCTGGCTAGATCCTCAGAGTTTGCATTTCCCAGCTTGTTGGTGAGTCCTCATCCTTCGAGGACCTCCTTACCGATTTATTTTCAATTTTAGTTTATTAGTGAGTTAGCTGGGGTCCTTTCCCATTAACTCATCAGATTTTATAGGCTTATCATACATAGTATACATTCAGCTTCGGATCAGTGTTATGTTTTCCGTTGTTCAGATATTATAGTATCTTTTAGATTTTCGCTATTTAAAATGTTAGATTTTCGCATTTATTATGTTGAGCTTTAGTTTTCACGTTCATGCCATTGGTCGACTTGGAGCCATTTATGGTTCTTGGTTCTATGCCTAGATCCGAGCCTATATTTGGGTCGTGACACCTGTAGACTTCACGAATGAGGGCCATGAGTTGTGACCCACCTAAGGACTCGTGAAGTCCCTCATGAGGACTGACAAAGACATTATTCGTGAGAATTAATAAAGGTGTTTTCATAATTTTTAAGCTCTAAAGAACTTAACTACGTCATTTTAAGCTCTGTTAGGAAGATCATAAGAAGATTTATCCTATTGGAAATCATTCTCTTCCATGCATGCAAGACTAGAGGGTTCTATCGAAGATCAAGTCTATGAATTCCCCTAGTTCTTCCCTAAATCTCTTGGGCTTTCAAGAAAGGGTGTAGAATCAACTTACCCAGGTATGTAGGGTCATTAATGAGAGTTTCCCTTCACTCTCATGCCCAAATATCCTCTCAAGTTCATCAATTCAAGTGTATGTTTTTAAGAGGTCTTAACCCAAGTCTATGAAATTCTCTATGTTTAATTCATGGGTCAATCCCCTTCTTGTTTCAAATGATCTTTTAAGATTCATGGAAAAGATTTATACCTATTTTGATTACAATAAATGAATTCAAGTTTTAAGAACATGATGCCCAATTATGCAAGTTTCATGAAAAGTTTAATTTATGATTTTTGCTTCCAAGTATAATGAAATATCTAGCATGTATGAATGTTTACAAATTACCCATGAATATATTTATGATTTTTACTTATGATGTCTATTTTATGCAAGCATGATGTGAATATTTGGGCAAGCCCACTCAAGTTAAGCATGATTTCATGATTTAGCAAAGGCTAATAAGTCCAGTTATCTCAAATTTTTTAGCCAAGACTACCCATACGTTAAGATTTAAGTTATGTTTTCAAAAATGATTATGTGATCATTATATATGTTTTGGAAGTATTTTCTAGCACCGAGTAGATATGGGGTTCCAAGGTTCCCTAGTCCCATGAACTACACGCTAACGTACGTATACCTTGGGTCTTCTCAAGAGAGTGTGTGCCCGACCCAAGGGCATACTGTGATATCACGCCTTACTTAATCCTTTTCCCCGGAAAGGCTTAGGATGGCCCTCATCCATGTGGGCAAGATTTGGGATCATCATGCTCTCATACATGGTGGCTATCGGTTAAGACGAGTCTCCCATTATTCCTCATGATTTAAGTAATGCATATACTGTAAGATATTATATCATGTTTTCAGTAGGTTTGATACAAGAATTATATTGTGAGCTTTTACCTATGATCTCATATATGGAAAGCCATACACACTTATTTCAGTTTATGTCTACTCATGTTTTCACATATCAACATACTACCTTTACTATCGTAATCTTATGATGTTATGATTTAAGATATGCATGATTTCAGTTTAACTTACTTAGCCTATTTTACTTACCTGGCATACTCTGTAAATTTCAAGTACCGACCATATACTGTATGATGTATCATTTCATGTTACAAATTTAGACGCTCAGACTTAGTCCCCCGCTAGCCGGTATCCAGAGTTTATCATAGACAGCTTTATGGTGAATCCTCATCTTTCGAGGACCTTCTATTAGTCGAGTGTTGTTATTATTAGTTTTATACTTTTAGTGAGCTAGTTGGAGTGTTGTGCTATCGACTAATCAGTAAGTTAGAGATTTTTCAGACATAGAGTTGTGTGTTCAACTTAATATTCAGTGTTTTGATATTCTCGTTGGTTAGATGTTTTACTATTTAGACTTCCGCTATTTTAGAATTTAATTTTCCTCTTAGTTTAAGTTTAGCTTTAGTTTTCATGTTTATGCCATGGGATAACTTGGAGCCATTTATGATTCTAGGTTCCGTTTCGTATCTCGATCTGGGCCTATGTTCTATTTGTGAAAAACTTTTTCATGATGCAACATGAGGACATCCAAGGGGGGTCACCCATCCTAGTACTACTCTCGCTCAAGCACACTTAACTTCGGAGTTCTGATGAGACCTAGTGCAACATTTTCCTACTTCCTCCGTTTAAATCTTCGGGTCTAATCTTACGGACTTTAGGAGTAATACACTTACATCTCTGGGTAAACTGAATCTACACTTTTCTTTGAACACCCAAGAGATTTGGAGAAGAACACGAAGAATTCTAGGTTTGATCTTCAACTGGAAATTCCTAATCTTGCATGCATGGGAGGGAAATGATTTAGAATAGGTTAAACTCCCTTAAAATGACATAGTTTAGGGCTTAGGATTTATGAAAATACCCTTAATGAATTTGCAGGAAAACTGATTCATTCAACTATCACCACGAGTCGTAAAATCCTCCTACGATTCGTGGTATCCTCCTGTACTGACCAAGTACAAAACCTCCGATCCTTTGAATATTTCCACAAATCATATTACCACCCATAATAGGCTATCACAAGTCGTACCAACACTCATACAATCAGCGTTTGAAAATTCTCAAGTACTTCTTACGATTTGTACCGCGAGTCAAACCCACACAATACAACTTGTAGTGGGGACTCGTGGTCTGGGGAAAGAAATCTCTGAACTGAACTATGGGTCTTACTACTACCCACACCACTAACCTACGAATCATAGGTTGAGTCGTACTGAAGCACCCGTCCAACGTTTTCTACTGATCACATTTCAAATCTCGGGTCTAGTCTCAAAAACTTTTGTGGTATTACAGTATTTCCCCCGGGAACAGTCGTCCTTGGAAGTGGGGTAAACATACTGAAAGGCTAGGGAAAGTAACTTAAATACCAAATACTAAACATCTGAAGCTCAAATCTAACGGAGTGACTAACTCCGGACTGAGATACATGACTGAACTTAATTCATAAATCAACATACATCCAAGAAAATGAAAGGAACTGAGAGACATGAAATTGACATGAAAATAATAGAGTAGTAGAGAGGGAACAGAAACCTCATGCTGGAACGGAGTTGGAAGGAAATATATGTTGGTATTTAGCCATCATATCTACTTCGGCTTCCCACGTAGCTCCCTCAAAAAGTTAACTCCTCCACAAGACTTTCATTGAAGCTACTTCTTTGTTCCTCAACTTTCGAACCTGACAATCAAAGATCTCAATGGGTACCTCCTCATAGGTAAGGCTACCCTTCACGCCTATGCTCTCCATCGAAACAACCAAAGCTAAGTCACCAATACACTTCATCAATAGCTATACATGGAAAACTGGATGCACTGACACTAACTCCGCTGGTAGCTCCAACTCATAGGTCACCTTGCTAACAAGTCTTAAAATCCTGTATGGGCCAAACATATTAGGGACTCATCTTCCCTTTCCTTCCAAACCTCATCACTCGCTTCATGGGAGACACCTTCAAGAATACCCAATCATCAACTTCAAACTTGAGTTCGCTCCGTCCAACATCCGTATATAACTTTTGATGACTCTGAGCTGTTTTAAGCCATTTGCTTATAAACTAAAATTTTCCCATAGCCTTATGAACTAAATCTGGCCCTATCAACATAACTACACCTACCTCAAACCAACTAATAGGTGATCTACACCTCCACAATAAGGAGCCTAAAACGGAGCTATTTTATATTAGAGTGGTAACTATTGGTGTAAGCAAACTCGATAAGAGGTAAATGATCATCCCAACTCACTTTGAAGTCAATCACACAAGCTCTCAACATATCATCAAGAATTTGAATGGTCCGTTCAACATGACCGTCCGTCTGCGGTGAAAAGCTGTACTAAGCTTGACCTGAGTATCGAGTCCCTTTTAGAATGATCTCCAAAACTATGGTAAACTGAGTACCTCTATTTGAAATGATGTACAAGGGAACTCCATGAAATCTAACTAACTCTCGAACATATAATCTAGCATAATCCTCAACTGAATCAGTAGTTTAGACTGGTAGGAAATGAGCTGCCTTGGTCAACCTATCTACCACCACCCATATAGAGTCATACTATTGGTGAGTGTGAGGCAACCCTATGATGAAGTCCATATTGATCTCTTCCCACTTTCAAGTGGGGATAATGATGTCTTCCAGCATACCTCCAGGTCTTTGATGCTAAACTTTCACCTGTTGAAACTTGTTGACACTTAGACACACATTCTGCTATAGCCCTCTTCATGCTATTCCACTAATAGATTTCCCATAGATCATGGTACATCTTGGTGGCACCTGGATGTATAACATATAGGGAACCATGAGCCTCATGCAACATCCGTTCTCTCAAATCATCGACACCGGGAACACATAAACGACCTTGATATCAAAGCACACCATATCCCCCTTGGGAGAAAACCTCCACCTTCTAATTTTGAAACGCTTATTTCAACATCATAAAAATAGGATCCTCATCTTGCCTAGCCTTAAACTTAGTCACCAAAAAGGATTCTGAACCATTCTGAAAAATAACACTACCATCTATCGAATCCACTAGGCGAACTCCTAATCGTGCAAGCCGATGCACATCCTTTACCAACTTTGTCCTTCCATCTTCCACATGAGAAACACTCTTCATGGACAATCTGCTAAGGGCATCCGCCACCACATTAGCCTTTCCCTGAGGATAAAGGACACTCATGTCATAGTCCTTGAGCAGCTCTAACCATCTTCTTTGTCGTAAATTAAAATCCTTCTAAGTGAACATATATTGTAGGCTCTTGTGGTCCGTAAACACATCCACATGGACCCTATACAAATAGTGTCTCCAAATCATCAATGAAAACACCACCGCTGCCAATTCCAGGTCATGCGTCGGGTAATTCTTCTCATGAGTCTTATGCTTTCTAGAGGCATACGCAATGACCTTACCATGATGCATCAACACATACCCAATACCAACCCTAGAGGCACCATAATATACAATGAATCCATTCGTACCCTCAGGTAGGGTCAATATTAGGGCTGAAGTGAGTCGAGTCTTTAACTCCTAAAAACTCTTCTCATAGGCATCCGACCACTAAAATTTGACTTTCTTCTGGGGTCAACTTAGTCAATGATGCTGCAACAGATGATAATTCTTCAGCAAACCTCCTATAATAGCCAGCTAAACCTAGGAAACTCTTGATATTCGAATGATTAACGGGTCTAGGCAAATTGTTCAATGCTTCTATCTTTTGAGAGTCCACTTGCACACCCTCCCTTGACACCACATGACCCAAAAATGTTGCCGAATCCAAATAAAACTCACACTTGCTGAATTTAGCAAACAGTTGGCGATCCTTGAGAGTCTATAGAACCACCCTCAAATGAGCAGCATCCCCCTTCTCACTCCGAGAATATATGATAATGTCGTCTATGAAGACAATCACGAACATGTCTAAACATCTCTTGAATACCCTGTTCATCAGATCCATGAAAGCTGCAGGAGCATTCGTTAGTCTAAACGACATAACTAAAAACTCATAGTGACCATACCAAGTCCTAAAAGCTCTCTTTGGAAAGTCACTCTCCCTAACTCTGAGCTTATTATACTCAGATATGAGGTCTATCTTTGAGAAACACTTAGCACCCTGGTGTTGGTCAAACAAGTAATCAATTCTTGGAAGGGGATGTTTGCTCTTGATTTTAACCATGTTCAATTGTCGATAGTCAATACACATACGAAGAGACCCATCTTTCTTCCGAACAAAGAGAACTAGAGCACCCCACGAGGACTTACTAGGCCTGATGGAGCCCTTATCCAACAGTTTGTCACGACCTGAATGGAGGCCCGGATCGCAACAGGGGACAAGGAGCCCCGAGAGACCCCAAGTCAACCCATGGCACAAACATTCATCTAACTCAATCAATAAAATAGAAGAATCAACGAGATAATCATACAGGAAGTCTAGATCAAACATAACATCAGAATACACAATCCGAAGCTGAATACATCTTTTGTCTAAAAAGCCTCTAAACATGACGAGTTGATGGGACAAGATCCCAACTAACTCAAAAAGCTGAAATTGAAAATACATGAAGAAAATCTGAAGAGTCTAGTCCTCGGGAGATTAGGGCTCACCCACAACGTACGATTCTATATTATGAAATGATACATCATATCTGAGAGCAGGGATGAAACTGAGAGTCGGGTCCTGTATCATGAAACGATACAGCATAGAGTATGCAGTCAGTACGTGGAATTTACTGAGTAGGAAAGGTAAGTAAAACCGCTTAAGTAAGTAAAGTCATTTAAAGATAATGCATAATGTAAAACATAGAAGTTAATAATCTGAGACTAGGGATTGCATGCATTCATTCTTAAATCATAATCTCATCATAACATAACATACGTCATAACTGAATCGATTGACTCAAAGCTAAAATCTAATGTGTATAAGTAAAATTGAACATTGAGTCAAATCTACTTTAGAACATATATAGATATAGAAATTTCATGAACGATAAACATGCATAACGGAAATCATGAGGAATAATGGGAGACTCGTCTTTTAACCAACATACCACGATAGAGCTTATGTGGTCCCAACAATCACACTTATGTGCATAGAGCCATCCAAAGCCTTGCCAGGGCTAGGGACGATACCATGATATCAAAATCAAGATCATGCGCCAATAGGGTCGGCGATAGCTCACAAGGGAGGTCTTGATGTAATATATATAAGTATAAACCTACGTTGGCGCATAGCTTTGAGGCATAGGGTGATCGACCCTTAGCCTACTCGGTGCTAGACACTACTCCCAAAATATGTATATGCTCTATATTGTATTGTGATGAAGCTCGACATCATCTATTAATGAAGCTCAATAATAAAATACATCTCAAATATAAAATCATGCATACGAGAAGCTTTAGCTCAAAACATACCACAAGATGAACGATAATTGATAGTCTTTTCTCCAAAACCATGTGGTAAGCTTAATTGGGGAAAATCATAATTCATACTTAGACATGTGGGCATTGCCCAAAGCTCTATCATACCTAGAAATACTCAATTCACATCGAAAATATTATTATAAACTCGGGTAGCTTTAAAATATGCTTTTTATCATAATATCTCATCATCATTATACATTCATCACAAATCTCATCTTTTATGTACTTCTCATCAATGGGCTTTTAATTCATAAAACTAGAAACACGATTTTTAATTGAAAACATTATAAAACTTGTCCATGCTTCATAATTCAATAGTAGAAACATAATCAAATCATACCCATGTAGAGAATTAGGAAATTCATGCATTTCGGTTAAAATCCCATAGATTAGTCATAGAATATTCATGATTTAGAGAGGGATTGGACATGGATGTGAAAGGAATCACCCATTCATAAGACTACCTATATTTTGGTAGCTGATTCATACACTTCTTCAATAGCCCAAGAAGAAATTGAAGAGGAATTGAGGAACACTAGCCTTGATCACCCTCTCTCACCTTCTACCTTGGATGCATGAATGAATAAGGCCTAAAATTAACGTAACCCCTTTAAAAGTCATCATTCATAAATCAAAACGACGTAGTTTAGGTCTTAGCACCTTAGGAATTACGGAAAAGCCCTTACTAAACTCGTAGAAAATAACTTCAAATGGTCCTAACGAGTGACTTAACGACCCGTCCTCTATGGCTACTACTCGTGGCATGACCCATGACATAGAGTGCCTCAGCCTCAATAACTTTTACTACTTTCTTGGTGATGACTCACCCTACGAATCGTGGGAACTGACCACGACTCATGGGGTCCTTCCGCCAAGTGCACTACCTCTCTTCTTCTCATTTCTTACACACCACCCCACGACTGACCTAATGACTCGTGGAGCCTAACCACGTGTCGTGGTCACGCCCATAGGGATTCTGTTTCTCCGATTTCCAACACCCCTCACCTGGCCTCCCCACGAGTCACATCACGACTCGTGGGCTACTCTTACAAGTCACCTCATGACCCGTCCTGATACCTGGTGCTAGTTTTGAGTTTTTCTCCTTTTTAACTCCTGGGTCTGATATTTGGGCTTCCAGGGTATAACAAGATCTCCCCCTTAAGAAGATTCATCCTCGAATGTTGGAAAACATATAGAAAAGCATAGAAACATAATTATCATATTCAAGCACTGATAAATTAAACCAAAAACTAACGGAATGACCACCTCCGATTTAAACTACACAGCTGAACTGAATTCACAAATCATACATACATCCACATACCTTAAAGAAACTTGGACACATGAACTGAACATGAAACTAAATAGTGTTAAGTATAAAAGTTGGTACCTTAAGCTGAAACTGAGCCGGTAGATAATAAATGTGGGTATCTTGCCATCATATCCTCTTCGGCTTCCCATGTAGTTCCTTCCAATGCTGATTCCTCCATAACACTTTAACTAAAGCTACTTCCTTGTTCCTTAGCTTTCAAACCTGATGATCTAGTATTTCCTCCGGAACCTCCTAATAACTAAGGTTGTCTTTCACACCAACACTGTCTACCGGGATGACTAGAGCTTGATCACCAAAACACTTCTTTAGGAGCCATACATGAAAAGAAGGATGCATGGAAGCTAATTCTGAGGGCAACTCCAACGCATAGGCCACCTTGCCAACACGTCTCACAATCCGGTACGAGCCGACATAGCAGGGACTAAGTTTCCATTTCTTTCCGAACCTCATCACTCCCATCATGGGAGACACCTTCAGAAATACCTAATCATCAACTTCAAATTCTAATTCTCTCCTTCTCACGTCGGCATAGGACTTTTGGTGACTCTGGGTAGTTTTCAGCCTGTCCCTTATCAACTGAACATTCTCCATATCCTCGTGAACCAAATCTGGTCCTATCATTGCCGCTTCACCAACCTCAAACAATCCAATGGGTGACCAACACCTCCGCCCATAGAGAGCCTCGAATGGTGCCATCTGGATATTGGAATGTTAGCTGTTATTGCATGCAAACTCGATAAGTGGCAAATGCTCATCCTAGCTACCTATGAAGTCAATCACACATGCTCTCAATATTTCCTCGAGGGTCTGGATTGTACATTCCGCTTGACCATCTATGTGCGAGTGAAATGCTGCGCTGAGCTTAACCTGAGTACGAAGTCCTTTTTGAAACGACTTCCAAAACTAAGAGGTAAATTGAGTACCGCTATCTGAAATGATGGATAAGGGTACTCCATGCAATCAAACTAGCTCTTAGATATATAGTTTGGCATAATCCTCCGTCGAATCTGTGGTTTTGACCAGTAGAAAATGAGCGGTCTTGGTCAACCTGTCTACCACAACCCAAACAGAGTCATATTGTCGGCGAGTGCGAGGCAAACCTATGATTAAGTCCATATTGATTCCTTCCCACTTCCAAGTAAGAATAATGATATTTTTAAGCACACCTCCTAGTATTTAATGCTCAACCTTTACTTGCTGATAGTTCGGACACTTAGCTACGAATTCTGCAATATCCTTTTTCATGTCGTTCCACCAATAGATTTCCCATAAGTCATGGTACATCTTGGTGGAACCTGGATGGATAGACTACCTGGTTCCATGAGCCTCGTGCAACATCCGGCTCCTCAAATCATCCATATTCGGAACACATAAGAGACCCTAGTATCGAAGTACCCCATCTCCCCATTTAGAGAAGGCCTTTACCTTTTGATTCTGCCCGGCTTCCTTTCACTTAACCAAAATAGGGTACTCATATTGCCTAGCCTTTACATTAGTCACCAATGATGATTCTGATCTATTCTGAACAACCACACCGCCATCGGTCGAGTTAACCAACCTGACTCTCAACCTTGCGAGTCGATGCACAACCTTCACCAGCTCCTTCTTCCCTTCATCCACATGATACACACTCTCCAAGGAGAGACTACTAAGTTCATCTTCTACCACATTGTCCTTACCCGGATGGTAAAGCACACTCATATCATAGTCGTTGAGTAGCTCCAGCCACCTCCTTTGCCGAAGATTGAGATCCTTCTGCGTGAACACATATTGTATGCTCATACGGTCCCTAAACACATCCACATAGACCCCGTACAAGTAATGTCGCCATATCTTCAAGGAGTATACCATTGCGACCAACTCAAGATCATGGGTCGGGTAATTCTTCTCCTAGACTTTTAGCTGTCTAGCGGCATATGTTATAACCTTACCGTGCTGCATCAATACACACCCAAGTCTGATCCTTGAAGCATCACAATACACCATGAAACCATCAGTACCCTCCGGTAGTGTTAACACTGTTGTTGAAGTATGTCGAGTCTTCAACTCTTGGAAGCTCTCCTCACAAGCCTCCAACCATTGGAATTTTAGCTTTTTTTGGGTCACTTTGGTCAAAGGTGCTACAATAGATGAGAAACCTTCAAAAAATATCCAATAATAGCAAGCTAAACCCAAGAAGCTTAAAATATCTGAAGGATTCACCAGTCTAGGCCAATTCTTCACCGCCTCTATTTTCCGAGAGTCCACCGTTATGCCTTCTCTTGATACCACTTGGCCCAACAATGCTATGGAGTTCAACCAAAACCCACACTTGATAAATTTGGCATATAATTGGAGTTCCTTGAGAGTCTGAAGCACTATTCTCAAATGAGCGGCATGTTCCTCCTCGCTCCGAGAGTATATTAGGATGTCATCAATAAACACAATTACAAACATATCCAAGTATGGCTTGAACACCTTGTTCATCAAGTCCATAAAAGTTGTAGGGGCGTTCATTATTCCAAAAGACATAATTACAAAATCATAATGACCATACCGCGTCCTGAAGGCTGTCTTGGGGATGTCACTCTCCCGAACTCTGAGCTGATGGTACCCAGATCTGAGATCTATCTTTGAGAAACACTTGGCACCCTGAAGCTGATCAAATAAATCATCAACCCTGGGTAAAGAATACTTATTCTTGACGGTGACTTTGTTCAATTGCCGATAATCAATACACATTGAAAGAGAACCATCTTTCATTTAGAAAAATCGAATTGGTGCACCCCATAGGGACTTTCTCGGTCTAATGAAACCCTTATCTAACAGGTCCTTCAACAGCTCTTTCAACTTCTTTAGCCCGGTTGGATCCATTCTGTAAGGGGGAATAGATATAGGATTCTTCTCGAGAAGAAGGTCAATACCAAAATCAATCTCCCGCTCGGGAGGGATTCCCGGCAAATCATCAAGGGTTGCATCCTTAACCCTAACTAGATGATACACACAACCTTTAGAAATCATCTTTCTGCCTTAAGCTAGGAAATGAAATGACCTACAGGCACAGCTGAACTACCCTTCCATTCTAAGACTGGCTCACCTAGAAATCTGAATCCTACGACTTGGATTCTACAATTAATTGAGGCATAACATGCGAATAGCCAATACATGCCGAGGATAACATCAAAATCATTCATGGCTAACTCTATCAAATCTGCTGAGGTAACATTCTAAAGGACTGAGATCGAGAAACCTCTATATACCCGTCTAGTTATAACTTAATAACCTACTGGAGTAGATACTGAGAAGGGTTCTGACAAGACTTCAGGACTGACTCTAAATCTATTGTCCATATAAGGTGTCACAGAAGACAAGGTATCCCCCGAATTTAACGAAGCATTAACATTAAGATGAAAAACTCGTAACATACCAATGACTCCATCCGAGGAGACCTCCTACTCCTGGAGGGATGCTAAGGCATAGAATCTTTTTTTGCGCTAACCGCCACCTGTGCTAGTATAAGCCCGCTAATTTTCTGAGCATACGGGTGGGCTGCAGAGCTATAAGTTGGGCCTTGGCCCCCATCATGATCCTGCCTCACTTTTGGGCAATCTCTAAGCATGTGTCCTGGCATCCCACACCTGAAACAAGCACCTGAACCTGCCAAGCACTGGCCTATGTGCCCCCGACCACATCTACGACAAGTTGGAATACTAGAATCTGCGGGTCTGCTGCTCAGAACCCTCGAGTCTGATGCTCGCCCCGTCTGATCATGCCTCGGTCTGGATGGCACACTCAATGATGAAGATGTTGGGGCTGATGACCTCTGGTAGGTCTGTTGTCGGTGCCCACCTCTTAACCTCGGTTGTCAGAAGCTGTGGTCATCAGTTCTAGCCCTCGTAACCTCCCCATCTCTCAGTGTTCCACCTCCATCTGCTAGGCGTACAAGACTATCCGAGGAAAGTCCATGTCCTGGTGGAGCATAACAGTCCTACAATCCCTTTCCAAATAGCCCACTACTCCATGAACGAACCTGCTCACCCGCGCCCTCTTATTGGCCACTAACTCTGGGGTGTACTTTGATAGGCGAGGGAACTCAAGAGCATACTCCTTCACCATCATCCTCCCTTGCTTCAAATTTATGAACTAAGCTTCCTTCAGCTCCCTCATCTCACGAGGGAAGAACCGATCTAAGAATGCAACATGGAACTCTTCCCAAGTGACCAGGCCTGCTCCGACGACCCTACTACCCTTCCATTCGTGAAACCAAATATGCGCGACCCCTTTCAATTGGTACGAAGCCAATTCCGCGGACTCAACTCCATTCACCCCCATCGCTTGGGTGATCTTCACAATCTCATCTATGAACTCATGCGGGTCCTCATCTACTTTTGACCTGAGGAACTATGGCGGGTTCATTCTCAAAAAGTCTCGGACTAGAGCCTCCACTACATTTCCATTTTGTAGAACATGTGCAACCATCTGCTGATTGACCTGAGCGGTCAAGGCCTACGCAAGCATCTGAATAGCTGCCCGAAACTCAGCATGGGCAACTGGCTCCATTACCTTGTGGGGCCTGCTGGTGCCCATTTCCGTTGCCATCCTCATGGCCTTCATTATTCCCATTCATTCTACCATTCATTCTTTGAGGAGACATAATTATGAAATCATGAATAGCACGAATTATAAGAATAGGGAGACTTTTCATCGCACGACATAGATCTTGAAAGAAGGGATCATTTCCTAAACATTTTGTAGCCTCTTTTTCATAAGTGTGGCACGCTTCACACCCATGAAAATGGTCTACTTAATGCAACTTCTAAACACCCTAGGACACTTCAAACCTATTTCTCTGATACCATGTTTGTCACGACCCGAACGGAGGCCTGAAGCGCACCGCGGGACAAGGAGCCCCGAGAGACCCCAAGTCAACCCATGGCACAAGAATTCATCTAACTCAATCAAATAAAATAGAAAAATCAATGAGATAATCATAATGGAAGTCTAAATCAAACATGAAATCAGAATACAGAATCTGAAGTTTAATACATCTTTTGTCTAAAAAGCTTCTAAAGATGACGAGTTGATGGGACAAGACCCCAACTAACTCAACAAGATGAAACTGAAAATACATGAATTAAATTGAAAGAGTCTAGTCCTCGGGAGATTAGGGCTCACCCATAGCGTACGATTCTATCTCAGAAGACTTACTATGAGCAGGGCTGAACCTGAGAGTCAGGTCCTGTATCACGAAATGATATTGCATAGAGTATGCGGTCAGTACATGGAATGTACCGAGTATGCAGGTTAAGTAAAACCACTTAAGTAAGTAAAATCATTTAAAGATAATACATAATGTAAAACATAGACATTAATAATTTGAAAGTAGGGCTTGCATGCATTCTTTCTAAGATTATGATCTCATCATAACATTACATACGTCATAACTGAATCGATTGACTCAAAGCTGAAACCCGATGTTTATAAGTAAAACTGAACATTGAGTCAAACCTGATTTAGAACATATATAGATATAGAAATCTCATGAATGATAAACATGCATCACTAAAATCATGAGAAACAATGGGAGACTCATCTTTTAATAGACATACCACGATAGAGCTTACGTGGTCCCAACTATTACACTCAAGTGGGTAGATCCGTCCAAAGTCTTGCCAGGGCTAGGATGACACCATGATATCGATATCAAGGTCATAGGCTAATAGGGTCGGGGATAGCTGATCTTGCGAATAATTGCGTGCCCAAGTGCTATTTTATAACTTAGTTTAGTCTTATTTGTCTATTTATGCACTTGCATTATCATGTGATTTTATGTAAATTTGGATTGGGTACTAACCAACATGATTATTCCTTGTTTTTGTAGGTTAAAAATGCATTTGAGGAACTAATTTATGATGGGTGAAGTGGAGGAATGGAATCAGAAGAAAAACGCAAAAGTCAGCAAGGAAACATGCAAAACAAGCCACCTGCGCGACAACACTGCGCCGCGCCAGGCACAGCTGCACGACAAGGGCCGTGTCACGCCAGCCATCGCGCTGCACAAGCAGCGTGCCACGCTGCAATCGCGGCAAGCTTCTACCGAGGCTCAACTTTTAGGTGATTTCTAGTGTGTTGTCGCGATACCTCCGTGTCACAGAGGTAAATTAGCGTGATCACCTCCTTGCCACGGAGCCATTCCATGACGGGCAAAAATTGTACATTCCCTATTTACTATAAATAGGACCCTTAGCTTCTAAAATCAATTGTCATGAAATATGTTATGAAAACCTTAAAGAAGCAAAGGGAGAAGTGAAGAACTCACCTAGGGTTCACCAAATTTTCCTTCTCTTTTATCCATTCTTCTAAGTACATTACCTTAACGATGTTTTTGAGTATTTGTACGAACATGAGTGGCTAAAACCCTTCCTCTAGGGTTCAGGCCACGTGATATGATTGTAATTGCATGAATTCGTTTTGGTTTTAGTTGTTAATTGTTGTTTTCTTACATTCTACATTATGGTTGTTTTTATGCTTGATCACCATGAAAATAAATGCGTTAAGCTTAGGTAAAAGCTTGAAAGAACAACCTTAGGCAAGAACAAGAGAATGTAGGGAGCAAGTTCTTATCTTTCGATATGATTCGCGGTTAGGATATAAATTATACCTAATTTGCCTTGCTTGGTTGATAANTAGAAGTAGTTGTGAAGCTAAGTTGAGTTAAATGATTAGAGGTACGAAAGTCCATAATCAAGAGCATAAACCCCATAAACCACATCCATGTAGTTGAATTTCCCACGAACTAGGATGTCACATCCCCGCGCAACGATGTATTTGTGAGGCTAGTTTTTCGTGTTTAGAGGCTCGAGAGACAATGAACATCGCATTTTCAACTAGGTGAGACACAATTGATAATTTCATTCTTGAACCATTACAAAGTGTAACATTGCATGATTATCCGGCCTTAACGCTAGTTGCTTCTTATATTGTTTTCAGATTATTTTGTGACCACCCCAAAACTTAATTATATATTACCAAAAACTTCTATAATCAACACTTGTGAGGTTATCTTACACTTGAACGTGTTAATTTGCTAAAATAGTCCAGTCCCTATGGGTTCGACATTCGGCTCTTAACAAGAGCCACTGTATTACTTGTACGACCGCGTACACTTGCGAGTGCGCTGGAGCGCAACAAGTTTTTGGCGCCATTGCCGGGGATCTGGCAAAGTTTAGTAAATTTTTATGTTTTTATGTGATTTTTAATATCCTGAAGTGTTGAGAAACTTGGTCTTAGTATGAATATTGCAGGTGACAGGTTGTCCTTGCAGAGCTGGCAAGGAATAGAGAGAACCGGTGCTTGAACCTGAACTTCATATTCATTTACACAAGAGGGAAGCTCTAGAGCGTAAGCTAAAGAGACTTCAGGAGAGATTACAACAACACACACCGGCAGGACAAGCAAAGTTGTTACCTTATATCATAGCATCCCAACCAGTTTGCGAAGTGGCTATCCCACTAGCGACAAATGTGACCTCTAGTATCCGCAAACCGGATTCTAGAGTAATGTTTGAATTGAAATAGAATATGGTGCATCTTTTACATTCTAGTGGCTAGTTCACTGGGATGACTCATGAGCACCCACAACAGCACTTACAAAACATTCTTGAGATTAGTGACACGTTCTTCCCCACCGGAGTGTCCACAGATTATGTCCGACTTACCCTCTTTACATTCTCATTGTTGGGAGAGGAAAGGAGGTGGTTGAAGTCTGAGCCACCGAACTCCATAACTTCTTGGGATGATTTGGCAAAGAAGTTCCTTATCAGATTCTTCCCGTCAGGCAAGACTGCAAAACTTAGAAGTGAGATATTGAGTTTCAAGAAGAGGACGGATGAGAACTTGTATTTGGCTTGGGAGAGATTCAAGTCATTAGTGAGAGACTATCCCCATCATTAGCAATCCAATGAAGTGCTGGCCCATACCCTTGAAGAATGTCTAGACCCACACACAAATTTTACTAGACTCTGCATCGGGTGGGAAAGCCTTAGAGAAGACTTATGATGAGCTGTACACTTTGTTGAATAGATTTGCTCAGGGAAATCCAGAGTGGCATAGCAAGGCATCGAGAGGGGCAGGAAAGAGAGCATGGCTGATAGAGGTATATGGTATGAATGCCTTGGCGGCACAACTAGCGTCATTCCAACATCAGATTATGACTCAGTTCAATAAACTGAGTATGAACCAACGTAGGGTCAGGTAAATGCAGTTCAACAAGCTCCGAGTTGGTGTGAAATCTGTGGGAATAATAGGCATAATGTAGAATCATACGGGGCCAATCCAGAATCAGTCAATTTTTTTTGGAATGTTCAAAGGAACAATCAGAATTTTGGAAACAATTACAACAAGAATTGGCAAAGCCACCCAAATTTTTCTAGGGGTGGAAATCAAAGGCAAGGTTACAAGCAACCTCAGCAGCAACAGTATCAGTAGAACAGGCAGAATGAGGGCCAGTTGAGCAGCAACATTGAAGAGACGTTGCAGAAAATCAATGTTACACCCTGTAAATTCTCGACATGTAGATGGCCTATTCGCATGTTGGTTAAGAGTTTTTGAACGCCATAAATGCTATGAAAAGGCTCGGGGAAAGACCGGAAAGGAGACTCATCAAACCATCACGGGAGGAGCCGGGGCAGAGCCCCTCCACGATGGCAACGTGCCACGGAGGGAGGGACTCCGCGTTGGCGCCGTGTCACGGAGGCTCTGTCCAGGCCCAAGTATAAAATCCCCCAACTTCTGTTTTAAATGGAATTTTCATATAATTTCCAGTGATAAACAGAGGGTAAAACTAGGGAGAAGAGAGTACGAAGGATCCATTGAAATTTCCTTCCGATTATGCCGTCAAACGTGGTCCAAACTCAAATTAACTCCAGATACCGAGGTATTAAGCAGTAAAGAGCATTCCTACGGATTTAGTTTCGTGAAATTCGGCCGGCGAATCGTCGTGCTACCGAGCTAAGGTAAGTGGAATTGCTCCAAATTAGT
>JACEIK010005068.1:0-96279 GCA_018107945.1 Datura stramonium | reverse complement strand
ATATATATCAATACATATTTTTTGTTGAAGCTTGTGTAAATTGGATATTCATACAAATAGAGAAACAATTGATTAGACATAACATCATTTGTATTTCATAATGCCTCACATAAAGCAGAATTTACCAATAACAACCAAAAACAAAAATAGAAGGCTTTTTAATAATAATATTTCACCATTCCAAAAAGAGAAAATGAGAAACTATTTTCAATGACTACTAAATAACTTAAAATATTACAACACTACAATTTCCATGGCTCGTTAGACAGTGAAGAAGTTTTATTTTGGCTTGGTTGGTTTTAACTACTTTCTCTTATTTTCTTTCTTTGTTGCTCTCAAATTTCTTGAAGTTTCCTTATTGAGATTGCTGTGTTTCCATTCCATTTAAGCTTGCTTGCAGTACTTGGTTTGAAATCAATATCATCAGTTACATTAGCTAATCTTGCACCTTTGCTGGACCGGTAGAGAGAATCTTACTGCTTGACATGCCATGCTGCACATAAATTATGAAACAAAATTAGGCTTCAAACACTCTGAATTAAGAAAACAGTTTACGATACTCTTATTACTAGCAGACACTCACATTAAGAGCTTTGAAGCCATTTTCAACTTGAAACACAACCATTTTCATGGCTTTTGTCCTTTTGTATGGGCTTGTGCTTCCCCTGCCCCTACCCCTTGCTCTTTTACCAGTAGCAGGTATTGAAGATGATGCATGGTAATAATAACACCCAAACTACACCCCCTCTTGACGAGAGAACGTAAACGGTCGTTTCTCAAAATAAAAAAATCTCCACGGATGTCGGGGTTGAATCCCACAGAGACTAGTGAATGATTTGCAAAAGCGTTGTTTAAGAAATTTGAATTAATTCGCACCAACTCAAAGAAAATAATATAGTAAATTTTTTGGGGGAAATATAAAGCCAACAATATGGTGGATTCTAACTCAGCTAGTTAAAATAGCAAAATAATCAAATTGAGAGACAATGATGAGTGAAGACTAGGGGTGTGGTGTAGATGCGGTGTTAATCAGATATGGATATGCTAGATCATAAAATTGTTGCAAATAAGTGTAAATAACTTTGAAAAAGATGGTGCCCGATGTTTTTCAACCTCGGGGACGCCTTTTTCTAGAGTCCTTTCGAACCTCAAGTCATAATTCAATTAGTACAATAAAGTTTGGGTTAGTAGCTGAGCTATTTATAGCCATCAACCACTAATTAGGATTATGAATATGAGTTATGACTATTTCTAGCTCACCACCCACACAATCACATCCATTCCCACTATTAAATTCTCCTCCAATACTAAATTCTCCTTTTTCAAGCCAAAATTAAGTAAGAAAACCAAAAATAAAACCAAACCCATATTTGCAACTGTAAGCAATCAATTATAATTTGAAGAGAGTTCAACATATTTACACTAATTTAGCAATATTAAGATGAATCTAGCAGTACCCAATCTATTAAACACCCATCATCACACACCTCTAGCTAATGATTTAGCTACTCATAATTAAGACACTAAAGAGTATATTCATCAATAAACTCAATGATTTCATTACTAAGAGAAATTAAAATCAAACTCAAAATATGTATGCAATAATGGTTATACCTTGCTAAGGAAGAAGATAATAAGAGAGCAATAATCAATTTTCTTCTCCAATGGTTTTTTTTCTCTCTTTCCAAAGAAAAATAAATGTTCAAAGATAAAAAGATATGTACAGAGTACTTTCTTTTATACTATATATAAAAATAGGACAACCAATCTCCTCTTTTTCAGTGCTAGACGTAATTCCCCCTGTTGTTTTTTCACTTGCGATGGAACCAGCGGTTTGCCGGTTGCAATCTGCGAGCTGCCGCTCCTTTTCTTCTATTATCCAGTGCCATTCCAGGACCTTTTGGCATTGCCTTCGGTGGTTCTCTGGTTTACATCCGCGATCCGCCCCTGCCTTTCTGCCATAGTCTACACTTGTCCGTCCAAATGGTCGACCTTGCCATCAAGTTGGGTCACTCGATCCTTGAGTATTTCCTCCGATTAGTTTCCTCTTTGGTACAGAAAGATCCAGCATCTGTCGGCGATGGAATCGATGAGTCACCGGTTGATATCCGCGGGCCGCCAGTTGCATTTTCTCCTCAAATCAATGGTTCCCTACAATTGACTGGAGTTTCGCTAGTGTCCTCCGGTGGAGGGCTGATTTTCACCTAAATTCATCCTATTTCTTTTCAACTCAAATACCTACACATAAAAAGGAAAAAAAAGCATAAAATTCATCTAAATGACTTGAAAACTAAGCTAAAGTTCATTATTAAGAGCCTAATGAATTGGTAAATTACCAACTCATCAAACCCCCAATCTTGAACCACTACTTGTCCTCAAGTAATGCACTTCTTATCAATTGAGTAAAAGGAATGACCTGCCACTCCAGAGTTTATGCTTCACTACCCACTTAACCTATGACAACCCAAAAATGCTCATCAACTCACAGTAAAAAGAAGCAATTTCCTCGTAAAAATGTGAAAAAGTTTTAAGAAGCAACCACAATTCAAAGGCATGATTCACAAATATTTCCATTTTGCAAAACAAGGGCATATATTATCCAATCAAGTACACATAGCATCTCAATTCATAATCACTGCATATTCAAAGTTTTCCTTAGAGCTCACACTACTCATGCCTCAATCACACCTTTATTTCAATGCAAGTGTGTCCTCAAAAGGGGATGATGCCACTCACTTCAAGAGAGAAAATCCCTTTTCTTTATCATGAATTAATGTACACATAAGGGATTATAGAAAAGGATGATCACACTCACTCTCTCAAACGAAATCTTCATGCACACAACTTGACCCATAGGCTTGCCCTTCGTGTTATTCGCCACTAATATAGAGCAACTACACTCAAAATCAATTAGGACTTATGGTCATGATAAAGGCTAGGGTAAATATAGGATAATTATTTGGCTCTAGTGACTAGAACCTCACTAATGCCTTTACGTGAACGCTTTAACCCTTCCCATCTAACTTTTTATATCACTCCACCTTATTCCTCCTTTTGCAACCATTTTCATCTTATATTTCTCAAAGGCCTTCCTTGTAGCTCCTTTGTCTACCACATTAAGCCTTGTCTAAGCAAGAGGTAACACCATTTCACTTTTCTTTTCTCTTTTGGTACCTTAAGGTTTCTCAACTCATCATTTCATTTCTTTTTTACACACTTTGGTGCTACCTCAAATTTAGGCTTATCATATTTCCTCCTTTCTTGAAAACTCCCAAACTTAGGCTCTTTGCCTCTTTCTCACTGATTTCCTTATCTCTCCCTTTGTCTTTGGGCTTTCATCCCCCATCAATATCATTCGCTTACCACTATCAATTAGGGAGGATTTATTCCAAGAAGAGGCGATCAAAAAGGGGACATTGGCTTATAATGTGGTTTCCAAGAATAAACAGTCAAAAAGGCTCAACAGAGAACATGCAAATTTCACAAGCCAAACAGAGAATCTATAATGTATGATAAAAAAGTGCTATATTTCTACTTTCAAATTCCCAATTTTTCATTTTCATGCCACATCCCCCAATTTTTTTTGGTGGTGCCTCTCAAAATAGTTCCATAAAAGACTCAAAGAAGGACATGGAATATTCCCTTAAGAACGCCGCGTCACAATCTATCATTGGGAAATGTCAACCCAATTCGATAATCAAAAAGAAAAGAAAGAGAAAACTGCTCCTTGGGAAAGAGCCGTGGTATGAAGAAAATCCTTGGAGTTTGATTACTATCTATTATTTACAAAGGCGAATAACATAAAACATGGGTCACAAATTTAACATTTGGCAATTTCGAACAAAGAACCATTCTAAAAGCACTACATCAAAAGACCAATCATTTCACCCATTCACAATCTATCAACACAAATAGCCCGACATGGGCAATCATCAATATTGTTAAAATGAGCCCGACAAAGGCTCATAAGATTTAAAACAAAAGCCCGACAAGGGATACATCAATTCATAAACAAAATAAATCACAAATGACCACCCAGAAAAACACTCATCCCACCCCCAACTCAAATATTACATTGTACCCAATGTAAGAATTCAAAATAAAGGGGACGAGAACTCCCTGAGTGGGTCACTCCTCACCATCCACATCATCAGCAACACTAGCTCCTGCTTCTCCATTAAGACCGTTCTCACCCAAATCTTCTGCGTCATCTCTAAACCCTCGAACAAATCATCAATAGGGCTTCGAACTGTAGAAGGGGCAACCATTGCAGCATCAAGAGCACTCAAGTCAAGCACTCCATGGATGTTTGACTTTTCCACTCCCTTACTTCAGTACGGAGAGAATTGACAGCTCCCTTCACAACATCTACCCTTTTTCACAATATGGTAAGACTTTTGTATAGGGACTCATTTCCCTTTTCACCATTTGGGTGGTGAGTGTAAGGAGACTCTTAGCAAACTTTTGAAGTTGGATCTCATGAGAGTTGGTAAATTCCACAAGCTTGTGGAGATCGCTTGGTTGGGAGGTTGTTGAAGGGGGTGATGCTCCCCTACAAGGTATGTCATCGGAGGTTTGGCCCGATGATTCTGGGTGAGATATGTTCAAATATCGGGCTCATGGAGACTGCTCAAAACCATGAGAAAAAGAACCTTTGGGCAAATCAAAGGCCTACTGCTGCTTCTGCTTCACCTTGGGTACATCGACATCCCTTTTGCGATCTACTGTGATTACACGCGGAGCAGGACTAGGGGTCTCATCTAGGAATAATGGCACTTGGACTTGCAAGCAAAGTTGAGAAATGAGCACAACATATGGCATGGATGTGCTGGTTTTCCTTGCTTTCCTCTTTATTTGTAAAGCCATGATTTCCCCAAAGTTTACATGGACCCCTCTCATGATGCAGGCGATAAGGATGGCTACTTCCAAGCTAACTTGTTACTTGTTCTTTAAAGGCATGATCTGGCTGCAGATGAAGTCTAGCCATAGCTTGGCCTCAAATTTGAGATCATGGTGAATTTTTCCACCTATAGTTGACCAAATGAATGTGTCTGCAGCAATGATAGGAGCTATCCATTAGAATTGGTTCTCCTTGTCAGTAATTTTGTCCATATATTTTGAGCCGGTGTCAATCTCATCCTCCCAAAACAAATAATTGATGGCTGCAGGAGTGATGTAGACCTCCATCCCCGACACCATACTGAAGGCAGGTAGGGAAATTCATCTACCTTGCCCTTGTGGTGAATGCTCTCCTGTCTAGCCTGGTAGGAGGCGTAAAACTCCAGGACTAACCCGGGATAGTAATTTGGGAGAGGATTGGTGAAAGCATGCCATTGCCTGTCAGTGAACTATGCTATGATGTTAGGAAAATCACCTAGCAACCCCACCAAATCAAATCTTTTCTCCACGGTGATCGAACGGACCTTGCAAATGGCGTAGTGCCCCTTCATATTTGGCATACAAAATATTATGGCTTCCCAAGAGTTTGTAGGTGCTGTGGATGCTTTTGATTTTTCCTTTTCCCTTTGTGGATGAGAAGGCTAGAGCCTTTCCCTTGCTGGGGTTCCTGGATGAAGTCATTTTCTGCAAACACAATGTTAATGACACCCACAATGTTTCTTTTTGTATTTTTCTAATGATAAAAAAGAAAACAACCAACAACTACTCTAAAAATTAAATGAGAAACAAGAGGAGGAATTAGCTTGAAAGAACCGGCAGCACCGGCGGAACTTCAGCGAACCGTAGGAGGTGATCCGCGGACCGCCGATGAACCACCGATAGTGAGCAGAACACTGAGTGAGAGAGGTTTCCACTGGAGACTCATCGATCACGATCTGCAAAACACCAATGCCAATGCAGAATCAAGGCAGTATCCCTGAAGCTATTTTTTACCTAAACCCACATTTCATCGGCGTTTCACCTAACCCGACCGACGAGTAGCCGATGGTTGTCGTCCCCATTGCCTCAAAATTGAAATCCAACATCAACTCTCAAAAAAACATATTCACATCTACTATAATCATTACCTACCAAAATAAAAAGGAACAAAATGAAGATTTACCCTTAAGAATGGCATCACCCGATCTATCATTGGGAAAATTTGGGCCCTGATCCCCCCTTAGGGTTACTCAGATTTCACCCCACTCAATTACATAAGAGTAATCATTTCCCCACACCCATTTAAGCATCATTCCCCTACTACTTCACAAATTTCACAGTATAAACTTCAATCACATTCATCATGTAACAACACAATAATGAAAATGTTGGGGGAAAGGGGCAGTAAAAAGAAGGGAGAAACATGCTACAACAAAATTTATATTGCTACACCCCGTAAATTCTTGACATGTAAATGGCTAATACGCATGTTGGTTAAGAGTTTTTGAATGCCATACATGCTAGGAAAAGGCCCAGGGGAAAGACCGGATAAGTGACACGTCGAACCATCGCAAGAGAAGGCTGATTTGTGGTCCCCCTCGATGGCGAGTGTCACGAAGGCTCACCTCCACAATACACAGCGTGTCCCTTTGGCAGGCTAGGCTCCGCGATACACAGCGTGTCACGGAGGTGAGTGCAGCCCCAAGTATAAAAGCCTCCATACTTCGGTTTTAATGAAAATCTCATATAATTTCGGTCGAGAGCAGAGAGCAAACCTTAGGAAGGGGAACAGATTACTTAGCTGTGTTATTGTCGGTTACGCCGCCAAGCGCGGGTCAAACTCGAGAATTAATCCTAGATGCAGGGGTATTAGCGGCAAGGAGCATTCCTACGGAGGTTTAGTTTCGTGAAATCCGCCTGGCGAATCATCGTGCTATCGAGCTAAGGTAAGTGGAATTGCTCCAAATTAGTGTCAATATACTCCTAGCCTAAAGTGAGTATTTCTTCCCTTAAAATTTTAAATAGAAAGTTTTCGGCGTTTTCGATAAGCCAAATTGGGCTATATATATATATATTGAAAGTGATGTTTTTCTTTCGGAATATTAGCGTATTTATCTCTAGTGCAGCAAATATATGAATGCGGTTGGGAGAAATAGCAGAGTGCTTGGAATGAGCTACGCCGGTTAGTCGAGAAATGCGAAGCGAGGTATGTAAAATCTGTTCCTTCGGCAAGTTAGTAATCCCAGCATAGTAAATAGTGTGATGTATAGAAGAAAGAATTGAGTGAAATTGAGTCAGTATGAATTTAGCTACATGTTTTTATAATATTATGATATATATTGAATAAAAGTTAGTAAAGCATGTCAGAGGACAGCCGAGATATCTCGATTTATAGTATAGCCAGACAATCAGTGCTATCTCGGATGCACTAGCCGGACGAGTCGAGATAATATCTCAGATACAAAATAATTTTCAATTTCAAACTTAAAAAATTTAATACTTAAACAAATAAACCAATTAAATACATATATAAAACATGCTTGCTATACGTGATTATTGTTTGTTGAGACTTGTTTGTGCTATGAGGTACCCTTAGAGCATCTCGCCACCCACAGGACATCGCTGTGTTGACTCGCCCGCGAGTGAGTATACGTCCTCCAAGGAGTGGCATGCCGTTTCTGCGTAGGACGAAGATGGGATGCGGTATTCCCCATATCAGTGATTCAACATAGCGTATAGCTTACCTGTTGTGCGCTTGCGCCGAGATTACGAACACGAGATACGGATAGTTCTGATTCTGATGGGGAGTCCTCGGACTCGGACACAGTTATAGTCGAGGCCATAGCCGGCGTGGACCCAAGGGCGTAGGAGTGCTACGTAGTTGATGAAACCCAGTGGAATGATTTATTTTGGATGGTTTGACAGGTGAGGTATATGGGTGTTTGTTGGTTGGAACCTTCCGGCTTATGAGGCTGGTATTGGTCCTTGTTTTTTATATATATGTATATATATTTTATTTATTAGGCGATAGGCAGATAGCCACGTTGTGAGGTATGCTCACGCGCTTTGCTCTCGATGCAATGGATAAGCTTGTTTTAGATTCCCATCAGTCTAGGCGATTTCGAATATTTCCTCTTTTATTGATTTCTAGTTATATTTAACTTATATTCGAGTTATGTTTAGTTTGCTTTTGCATACTGAAGTACCGAGTGGTGCGCGCCCGTTGGGGCATTTGCATTACTTGCTTGAAGGTACTCATAGGCCGAGACGATCCCTCATGATTCCAGCCAGCTCATAGAGTCATCAACTCCTGTCAGACTAGACAGCTAGAGGTCTATTTCCTTTCTTTGTTTTACATGCACAGTGCGGGTAGGCGGGGCCTGTCAGAGCCATCTTATCGGTATTCACGAGAGGCTTGCAAATTGTGTATATATCTCCTTTGTGGTTAGTTGTGTTGGTAGTGTGAGGCCGTATCCAGTTAGTAGTGGTGACCTTGCTGGTCACGTAGATGTTCAGTATTTGTTGTATGATTTAGAGATAACTAGATAGCATGGTGGCCTTGTCGGCGCATAGGTTTCCTTATATGAGTGTGATTACGGATTGGGTGATGTTATAGTACGGTGGCTATAGGCCCGGTCAGTCGGAGAGAGCTGTATTGCAGCCGTTATATAGCCAGATTGATTCCATGAATTGATGGTTAGAGCCAGCCAGGCACCAGATGTGCTTAGGCTGTTAGTTTGGGATTCGAGGTCCTAATAGGGCACCGGGTGCCAGTCGCACCCCCCAAGGCGGGGCGTGACAAACTTGGTATCGGGGAGCGGGTCGTGTCCCCGGGGGAGTGCAAGCCGTGCTAAGTAGTCTTGTATATGGATGTGTTGTGCACCACATACTATAGGCAGGAGGCTGCAAGGCATAATAGGATGGTTACTCTTTCTTCATATTCGGTCGTGCCATAGAACGGTATAGTATAGGGTCAAGTTCTTAAACTTGCCATATTCTTTGAATACGGATACAAGTCGGACCCGACGATGTCCTATTCGAGAAAAGAAGATCGGATAGCAACAGGAGAGGGCACCAGCCGATTACAAGGTAATTACGGCGGCGGGAGGAGGTATCGGGGACCCCCAGTGTGATAACCTTTATCGGTACCATCCTGAGTATATGTTGATAACATCAGAGTAGGAAGTCATAAGCATAACGTATAAATGAGTTGATTTATTTGTTAGATATATAAAAGATCTGATTAAGATAATAGACTATATTAGATTATTAGATAGAATTGTGAGAAGAAATCTGGAGTTTACCTCCATCCTTTCGGATGTAGTCACGGTTCCATGTCTTCGTTTTGTTGCAACCAGAAAAAGAGCTATTCCTATCTCTTAATTTTGATTCCAGTACAGTAAAGGGCATGGGAATTGGGGCGAGGTTTAAAGAAAGCGATAAGTGAAGACGGATTGGTTTATTCCGGAAAGTGTTAGAAAGCGTAAAGAGCCCCTATGATTGCGTAGGTTGTGCGAGACCCTCACGGTAATAAGTCAGAAGAGCAAGTAAGACTGCGAAACACCCAAAGTGGGGCGTAGAAGATCCGTCAGTAATGGACTTCAGGTAATAGTCAAGTTCGAGTTGAAAAGGCCAAGTCCATCATAACATGCTAACAACAACAGATATACCATAAGATAATAGTTATGATTTGGTGTGATAGAAAGGTAGGGGGTCATGTGAATCGGATGGAGTCATTGCAAGCCAAAAAGAAGTATAAGGCTGGGACTTGACCGATAACCTTATTAACAATGTAAAGGCAGGTACGTTGAACCCCCGGAAGCTCAGCCTAAGCAAGATAAGGGAAGAGACGGGAATACAGTTTTGAGGAAAATTAGAATTACCTCAGTTGAGAGAATATCGTGTATGAAGGACTAAGCCTCAGTGACAGGTTAAGAGGCATTAAGATTGTAGTTTTAGAATGTTGCGGTACATCCGCCTACGGAGACGTTAAGAGGGTCTTGGGCAGGAGACTTTTAATCTAGTGTGGCACTGAGGCAGGTTCAGCAGGACAGTCACGGTCCTTAATGTAGTGCCAAGTAAGGCCACAAGGTGCGGATGTTGACCCCACGTTGTAAGAGTAGCGAAATTCTAAATAGCGGATTGCTAAAGTGCATGTGTTTGTTACTTAGAATGGGGCGGAAACCCAAGGAAATGGTACGAGAGGATAGGAGATATCATTAGACTGTAGAAACAGTATATCACGTGCAGTATGAAAGTCCATAAAGTATATCGGAAGTGCATTATTACTACAAAAATTGATGCATTGTTGTACGTAGTTGTTGATATATATATACGAGATATCCAAATATCTTTGTGAGAAGCTGGCCATAGGGGTTACAGTCACACATATTCTAGTTAGGTAGCACAGGAAATATATAGGATCGTCTTCAAGGACCACTCACCAAAAGGGCGAGGTTAAAGTGTGATTCCCTTGTCTGAAGCCATAGAAACTTTCTTGGTTCTCGGTTTATTGAGTTAATGGGCTTATATGCTTGTTGTGAGATCTAGGCTTCAGAAGCCCACATGAGTTAATGCTTTGGAGTCGGAGTGGTTGGTGATCTGAGCGCGATTGAACAGTGCGGCAGTGGCCTTTTGTATTAGTAGGGAAGCATCCCTAAAGATCGGTTATATTATAGCATGTGCAGGAACCGGAGGTAGAACGAATCGGAATACTTGAGTTAGCATGCAAGTTTTTCCAGTATGTTAAGTGGTCGTACATCATTTTACCCGGCTTTGTAGGTGAGAGTTGGCCTTAGTCAACCTAGCGGTTATTATGTGGAACTTGCCAATCGGCCGGCCGTCCCGATCAGACAAACCCGTGGGTACCCCAAAGAAAGGGTCCACATCGGTAATCCCAGTGACAAACTAGTACTTGACTGGTTCTCATAAGATATTCGGATACGAGCCTAGAGAAGAAGGCGAGTCTTTTCGAATGGTTCATAAAATGAGAATTTCCAAACGTGATGCTCAAATCCAGTGGATACGAACAAGGCATAAGAAATTGGTAGTACTCTTGCTAGCACGGTGTTTACTAAGGCAAGGAGATCGGTAGTTCCCTATGAAGATCCAGGGGATGGATGCGCTGAGAGTAGAATCGGACTAAGCACGACTCTACAATTGTTCCAATGAGGAGAACAAAACAGTTAGCACATCACAACTCCTTGATTATGCATGAGAGTTACGAGATGTCGAGTAGGACATTTAGAGCATCATTAGACTCTTTGCAACATTCAGGTCATTCAGCTTGACTATTGATTATGCAAAGGTTATTCGGTGATTATTAGAGATCATGATCATTATCGGGATCCTCAGATCGGATACGGGCACATGGTGTGCGGAAAGTCGTTCAAATTATCCCAGGTGAGTGGCATTGGCATGTGGGCCATAAGGCCGGATAAGCTCTAGCTATACGGAGATTACTTGTCGGTTTCTCAGATATGATAAATCGTTATGATCATCAATTACATACCAATTTCTCCTAAGGTGAATGTAAATTTTGAATTTAGTAGTCTTTTTGGTCACATTTTGTCGGAGGTTGGTATACGGATAGATACACAGAAAATGGAAGCAGTGAAAACATGGCGGAGACCTACCACTCCGACCAAGGCACGTAGTTTCACGGGGTTAGCTGGAGTACTACAGAAGGTGTGTGGAAGGAGTTTCCACTTTTGCGGCACCTTTGACTAAACTGACGTAGGAAACAACAAAGTTCAAGTGGTTGAGCATGCGAGCAAAGTTTTCAGGTACTGAGGATGAAGTGTTGCGATGTAAGGGCCGCCTACGTGTTCCCGGATATTTCGGGCTTCACCCGGCCAGTTATGAGTGAGGCACATTACATTTGCCCTATTCTCTCCGCCCCGGAGTGCGACGAAAATGTACCACATTTATCAGGAGATCTACTGGTGGCCAGTTATGAAAGGGAAATAGCAGAATTTGTAGCCTAGTGTCCTACTTTGCCACCAAGTAAAGCGGAACACCGAAACCAAACGGATTGACTCGGGACATAGAGTTTGTGCCTCTCGGAAATGGGAAGCGGTAAATATGGAATTTGTAGCAGGATAACCCCGTACCAGGCATAGACATGATTCCATTTGGGTAATAGTTGACAGATGTGAAATCGGCCATTTCTGCCCGGTGAAAGCTACTTTCTGTAGGAAGATTACGCCAAATTGTATATTAGAGAAATAGTTGAATTCTGTAGGTGTTCCGAGTATCTATTATCTTTGACAGAGGCACAATTTACAGCTAGATTTTTTTAGTCGTTTCAGAGAGGTTTTGGAACGTAGATCAATTTGAGCACAACATTCAACCCTCAGACAGATAGACAAGCGGAGCGCCACTATTGGTCTTAGGATATGCTACTAGCGTGTGTGCTAGACTTTGGAGGTAGCTGGGACGAGAATTTACCGCTAATTGGTTTTCTTAACAATAGTTATCACTCAGCTTCCAGATGGCGCCCTTTGAGGGCGTTGTATGGCGAAAATGTAGGTAAATCCGGTTATTTGGTTTGAAGTGGGAGAGTCGGCGTTGATTGGGCCAGATATTATTCAACAGTCAGAGGTGAAGGTAAAGCTTATCAGAGAACGCCTATTGACTGCACAGAGCCGCCAGAAATCGTATGCTGATGTGCGGCGCAGGACCCTGAATTTGATGTGAATAGTTGGTATTTAAAGTATCTCAGATGAAAGGGTGATGAGATTCAGTAAGAGGTAAGCTCGGTCCGAGGTTCGTTGGGCTTATCAAATTCGTCAGAAAAGAGGGTAGGCCAGTGGCATATGAGTTGAACTTGCCTCAAATTGGGAATCCATTCATCCAGTTTTTCACGTATCTATGCTAAGGAAGTGCATGGAGACATCAGGCGATCCGATCCGGAGATGTCTAGGTTACGAAGAGCTGGCCTATGAAGAGGTTCCGGTAGCGCCAGACAGACAGATTCGTGGGCCAGGGAACTAAAAGATATTGCTTCTGTCAAGGTACTGGCGTAACAGGAACCGAGAGGAGATGACTTGGGAGCGAGAGGAAGATATGAAACTCAAATATCCTCACTTATTCAAGCCTAGTCAGTCAAGAGGTATGTTAATATTGTTATTTTATGCAGTGCCTTATAGTATATGTATAAATGAGATAATCAATTCCAATCTTTTATGTGATGAATACTATAGTATTGTGTGGAGTACCTGTATTGGACTTTCTTTGCATTTCGGGTTTTGAGATAGTCCATATTACAAGGAAACTCTGCCCAAAATTTTTGTAGAATAAGTTGAGTAAGTTGAGAATTCCTATGAATAGAAGTTTACATTCGAGGACGAATGTTCTTAGGGAGGGAAGAGTATTGCCCTCGTAATTTCTCGACATGTAAATGGCCTATTCGCATGTTGGTTAAGAGTTTTTGATGCCATACATGCTAGGAAAACACCCGAGAGGAACCGGATAAGTAACACGTCGAACCATCACAAGAGAAGGCTGGCAGACCCCCTCCGCGATGGCAGAGTGTCACGGAGGCTCACCTCCGCGATACACAGCGTGTCACAGAGGCTAGGCTCCGCGATACACAGCGTGTCACGAAGGTGAGGTGCAGCCCCAAGTATAAAAGCCTCCAAACTTTGGTTTTTAATGAAAATCTCATATAATTTCAGTGAGAACGAGAGGAAAACAGAGGATCGAAGATTACTTAACAATATTCATCCGGTTACGATGCCAAACGCGGTCCAAACTCTCGAATTAATCCTAGATACCGAGGTATTAGCGGCGGAGCATTCCTCGGGTTTAGTTTCGTGAAATTCGGCCGGTGAATCGTTGTGCTACCGAGCTAAGGTAAGTGGAATTGCTTCAAATTAGTGTCAATATACTCCTAGCCCTAAAGTAAGTATTTCTCCCT
This sequence comes from Datura stramonium, assembly GCA_018107945.1. Taxonomy (NCBI): domain Eukaryota; kingdom Viridiplantae; phylum Streptophyta; class Magnoliopsida; order Solanales; family Solanaceae; genus Datura; species Datura stramonium. The sequence goes on along the minus strand of JACEIK010005068.1, from coordinate 82,481 downwards.
TCTGGACTTTCGAGAAATAGCGAGTTTTCGGCCGTTTCGATAAGCCAAAGTTTGGGCTATATATTGAAAGTGATGTTTTTCCTTCAGAATATTAGCGTATCTAGTTGGGAGACATAGCAGAAGTACTGATCGAGATATGCCAGTTAGTCGAAATTCGAAGCGAAAGGTATGTAAAGCTAATTAATTCGGCAAGTTAGTAATTCAACATAGTAAATGGCGTGATGTATAGAAGAAGGGTCGAAGTCGAGAATTGAGTTCGGTATGAATTTAGCAAGCATGTTTTATAATATTATGATATATATTCAGAATAAAAGTTAGTAAAAACAATATCGGAGCGGTAAATATTATCTAGGTTACGGTATAGCCGAACAATCGGATATCTCGTAGATACGGCATAGCCAGACAGTCAGATAATATCTCAGTGCAATATAGTTCAGTATGAGTATCATTTTAAAGCAGAAAGAGTTCAGAATAAATCAAAATACAGATAATATTTCGGTTCAAACATGCTTGCTATACGTGATTATTGTTTGTTGAGTCTTGTTTGTGCTAGCGGGGCACCCTTAGAGCGTCACCGCTGCCCTTGGGTTAATAACTGTGTCGACTCGCCCACCAGAGGGTGAGTATACGTTACTCTAAGAGGTGGCATGCCGTACACGGTAGGGCGAAGATGGGATGCAGTATTCCCAATATCGAGTGATCGGCTTAGCGGTATAAGCTTACCTGTTGTGCACCTTGCGCCCGGGGGGCAGTTACAGACACAGATACAATTACAGTTTTACAGTTACAATAAAGGGAGTCCTTCCCGGACTGGTTCTGATTATAGTCGGAGGCCATGGCCGAGCTGCATGGACCCAAGGGCCAGTAGAGGTGCTCGTAGTTAGTAGACGGGTGGAGTGATTTATTTTGGATGGTTTTGACGGGGTAGGGAGTATTAGATTGTTTGTTGGTTGGCACCTTCCGACATAGAGGCTGGTATTCGTCCTTGTTTGTTATATATATGTATATATGTTATTTGATAGCTGATAGACAGAAGATCGCCACGTCGACACCTATGCTCCTGCCTTGCTCTCGGTCTGAGAGATAAGCTTGTTTGATTCCATCGGTCAGGAACCGGTTTCGGATCTTCTACTATTCGGAAGTTTCTAGTTATATTTGCTTATATTCAGTTATGTTTAGTTTGCTTTTCATACTTAGTACAGTGGTGTGACACCCGTTTAGGAGCCTTTGCATTACTTGCTGCGGTACTCATAAACGAGGAGGCCCGTCCCTCGTGATTCTAGCCATCTCATAGAGTCATCGGCTCATTTGTCATCCAGGGCTAGACAACTAAGTCTATTTCCTTTCTTTGTTGTACCAGTACGGGTAGGCCAGGGCCCTGTCACGACCATCTTATCAGTATTATAGAGGCTTGCATGTGGCCAATATATCTCCCTGGTGATTGTGTTGGCCGTGTGGGCCGTATCCAGTTAGTAGTGGTGACCTTGCCGGTCTCGTAGATGTTCAGTATTTGTTGTATGATTTAGAGATAACTAGACAGCATGGTGGCTTGTCGGCCCGCATAGGTTTCCTATATGAGTGTGATATAGAGTTGGGTGATGTTTATGATGCAGTGGCTACGAGCCCGGTCGGCCCCGGCGTGTTTTACAACCGTTATATAGCCCGTTGATTCCATGAATCTGAGTTAGAGCCAGCCAGGCACCAGATGTTCTTAGGCTCAATGGTTACTTGGTTGGATATATGGGCACCGGGTGCCGGTCATACCCCCAGAGTGACATATGCACCAACATATAACTTGTAACAATATTAAAGTGGTACGATTTTTACCTGGGCATGACTTGAGAATAGATGATACTTGAAGTAGCTCAAAATGAGGAAGATGGAAACTTTTTCAGTGAAAATGAAGTGGGTAGGTGTGAGTTAGGTGAAAGAAAAGGGGGTTTTTATAGGTGAAAGGAATGAATGGTATTGGTTGAGGAAAAAGAGTGGGGTTTAATGGTTGATTTAAATATAGAGAGAGTGGAAAAAATGGATTGTTAGAATGTGGAAAGGTGTTAGGAAGATGAAAGGTGTATGGAGGGTGTTAAAAAGTGGGGAAAAGGAGAATTTTGGGAGAATAAAAATGTAAATCGGAGTGCGGGCGGATGAAAAAGAATGCAGGTGGGTTGGTCAATGGGCTGGTCAAGATTTTTAGAACAAGGAACTTACCTATACCGGCGTTTCACCGGCGGTTGCCAGTGGAAACGGCGGTTCCCATCCTTACCATTCTGAGACTGAATTTATGCATTCTCACTGCCCCAATGGTGGCGGTGTCAGTTGAGTTACATTGCTGGGTGGATCTCCGTTGCTTTTGCATCTCAGGTGTTGACTGTTTGTGAGTCAGTGGCGGTTTCACGAGGTGGTGTAGCCGTTACGCCGGTGATTGGTTTGACCATGTGATTTGCAGGTTCTGCTTCCCATGACTTTAGGAAATGGCGATTGCGCATCCTAAACAGAAGCAATTTGCTGGTCTAGCGTAGTGCCTGCCCTATTTTTATGCTTCTCCTCCTTGCTCTCACCTACTTTGTCCTACAAAACCAAAAATAACAATGGTATTAAAACATTCAAAAGCAAATACTTGGGTTGACTCCCAAGAAGCACCTTAGTTAAGTCGTGGCTCGAAGTATCTTTCATTCCAAAATTCATTCTCTAGAGGATCATCCTCTGACTCAGCCTCCTCTATCATTCCCCTCATTCAACACTCCAATTACTTTGCATTCATCAGGAGGTTCAGCGGATTGACACACCTTGAAGTTAACCTTTTCACCTCCAACTTTGAAACTTGAGCTTACCTAGCTCCGCATCTACCAAGAGCTCTGCAGTGGCGACGGTGATCTCCCCAAAATGATTGGAACTGTCATCTCACAATCGAGAACCATAAAATTAGCTGGTAAGACCAAACTTATCTACCCTCACCAGTACATCCTCCAAAATACCCACAGGTTTCTTGATAGAGCGATCAACTATTAACAATCTCGTTGAGGTAGGTTTGGTCTAAGCTGACTTCTTGAAGATATTAGAGGGCATCATATTTATGCTCCACCCGAGATCATCAAGGGTTTTCTTGGACACACACAACCCAATAGTGCAAGGGATTGTGAGGCTCCCGGAATCCTCCCCTTTTGGGGGCCAGGTTGCTCATTATCATAACACTTTCCTAGATGTATTGTCTATCCGGTGCCCACCTCTATAACCTTGTTCTTCTTGATTAGTTCTTTCATGAACTTTGCATCTCTGGGCATTTAGTAAAGCATCCCACCAACAACATATTTATGGATAATTTTCTGAACATGTTGATGAACTTGCTGAATTGATCATCCTTTTTCTTCCGTGCCAATCGTTGTGGATAAGGAGGTGGAACTCTTGGTTCTTGTTCTTTCTCACTTGAGGCCTTCCTTCCTGTATCTCATTTTCATCATTTAAGAGAATCTCATCAACATCTCCCTCACCTTCTCATCCTCAACATTATCACAATCAATTTTGTTGTGGAACCACATCGATTCTTTTTCATCACTTTCTGGAAACAACTTCCTTGAAGCAATTCACGCATCACCAAGCATCTTGCAACTCCTCGTGACAAGGGCCATGCATTTGGCTATTCTTCTTGGGATTTGACATTTGCTGTCACTAGAAGTGTTCCCTTTCTTTAGGGGAGGTTCATTTTAGAGGATAAGTGGTTCATTTGGACTTCAGGAAATGCTTGATGTAAGCTGAATATGAACTCACGTTTTGGAGCAGGTTAGACACCTCCCCTTTAGTTCCTTGACCCCACTTTGTTAGTTGATTCCAACAGAACCCTTGCTAACATTTCTTCAATTTTTGAATTCCCTACATCGGTCACCCCAGTTGCGATTGAGCGTTCTCATCTTTAGGAGGGGAACATAGGGATTTGAGCTTGATGATAGCGACCCTCCTCACGATTTTTCTCTCTATTATCCTATCTCTCATTTCGATCAGGCCACCCTTGTACATCACGGTTCCTCCAACCTTGGTTCTCTTCTTGTAGGTGCCAAGGGCGCAGTTAGTCCTTGATACGGGTCGAGAACCCTCCATTTGATTTGCAATATATTAACGCTCCTCTTCATATTATTGTGTGGTGTGACGACTCACCTTAAAACTACATTGGACCTTGCATTCACATCATTGCAACTTTAGGACCATCCCATCACATGCTTAGTCATTAACTCTTTCTAAGTCATTATTTTTGCAAGATTTTCATCTCGCTCTTCATTCCTTTTTCTCATTTTAGCTGTTAGCACACTAGAACCAACATCATGTGGTGATACATTAGTCTCCCTCGTATGCCACGCCCTATTTGTCTTTGTCATTCTGTCCAAGAGGGCTTTATCTAAACTATACGTTTGATCCATGACTGATCCTCCAGCTAGATTATTGGCCACAGATTTATTTAGGGAGTCTAAAGCTCAATAAAAGCTTTGAAGGGCACTCCGTGGGAGACCATGGTTAGGGAAAAGAGACACTTTCTTCTTGAATCTCAACCATGCTTCATGTAAAGGCTCACCTGGCTCTTGTCTAAAGTTTATAATATCGTCCCTCGGCTGCAACATCTTTGAGAGAAAAAATAGTCAAAAATAACCGCATCGCTCTTTCCATGAGGTAATATAACACGGTAGCTCCTCAAACCACATAGTTGCTTCTCCCATTAGGGAGAATGGAAAACCTCAAATTGATAGACTATTGGCTTATGTTTGCTTATGTTAAAAGGCTGAGAAAAATCTCTAAGAAATTACTCAAATGACGGTTCGCGTCTTACTTCGTTTACCCCAAAGAGCCCTTTCATCCAATAAGTGTAACATCCATGCTAGTGACATAATGCATTCCCCACCGTAGCTGGTAAAATGATGTTTCCTTCCCTCCAGGCATAATGGGGCTATCCTCATCATGCTCCATGTTCCTTCAAATGAACTATCTTTTTGCTTGCGAGTGTTGGATGTGTAGTTGCCCAATGACCAACAATAAGAACAATGTCCAAATAACTAATATGCAAGATCAATTCAAATTAGCAAACAACTCCAGGATATTAAGCGCTGAGTCCCCAACAATGACACACCATTTTTGATAGCTTTGTCCAAACTACACCCCTCTTGAAGAGTGTAAATGGACGTTACTCAATAAATATTCCCGATGGATGCCGGGGTCCAAATCCTACGAGACTAGTGAATGATTTGCAAAAGCATTGTTTAGAAAATTTGAATTAATTCGCACCAACTCAAATGAAATAACATAGTAAACTTTTGGGGAAAAAATGAAGTCAATAATGGTGGATTCTACTTTCAGCTAGTTCAAATAGCAAAATAACCAAAATTGAGAGACAATGATGAGTGAAAGCTAGAGGTGTGATCTGCAAGTGTGTAGGATGAGGATATGCTAGATCATCGGTATTTGTGAATAAGTGTAAATAGCTTTGGACAAGATGGTGCTCGATGTTTGTCAACCTCGTAGGCACCTTTTTTCGAGAGTCATTTTGAACCTCAATTACAATTCAATTAACCCAATAAAGTTTGGAGTTAATGGCTGATATTTTCTAGCCATCAGCCACCTAATTGGATTATGAATATGAGGTTTGGCTATTTCTAACTCTTTTACACAATTCCACATCCATTCACTATTAGAATTCTTCTCCATTACTTAATTCTTCTTTCATTAAATTAGTAATAAAGACAAATCATATTTGCAGCTATGAGAAATCAATTATAATTTGAAAATTCAACAGATTTATACAAATTTGGCAATATTAAGATGAATCACCAGTACCCAGTAATTCATACCATCATCACACCTCTAGCTAATAATTTAGATAAACTATAGTGCAAAAGCTAAGAGCATGATATTAATCAAACTCAATGATTTCGCCTCTGACAAAATCAAACTCAAAATATATACGCAACAATGGTTATACCTTGCTACCATTATATCAGAAGTGTCTAACAATAGGAAGAAGGATGAAAATAGGAAGAGAGAAATATTCAAATTTCTTCTCCAATGGTTTTACTCTCTCTTGCAAAGAAAAGGAATGTTCAAAGATAAAAAGATATGTAGAGAGTACTTTCTTCTAGACTATATATAAAAATAGGAATATTAATCCTGCTCTTTTCGATTGCTGAAAGTACAATAATTGCTGCACTTGTTCGGGCGTTTTTCACTTGCCACAGAACCGGCGGTTTCGCGATTGCAATCGTAGGCCATGCTCCTTTCCTTACGATCAGTGCCATTCCGGGGACCTTTCGCCGCGCCTTCGGTGGTTCTCAGATTTACATCACGTGATCGCGTCGGTTTCCTCTTTGGTCCAGCAAGATCCAGCATCTGTCGATGATGGAACCGGCGAGTTGCCGATTGATATTCATGGGATCCTGGTTGCATTTTTCTCCTCCAAATGTTGGTTCCTTCAAGTTGATTGGTGTTTTTTCACTAGGCCTCTCTGGTGGAGCATCTGTTTCCACTGAATTCATCCTTTTACTCCAATTCATGATCTTTCTTTTTTAATCAAATACCTGCACATAAAAGGCCAAAAAGGGCATAAAATTTATTTAAATGACTTGAAAACTAAGCTAGTTCATGCTTAAGAGCCTAATTAGTTGATAAATTACCAACTCATCGGGTAATTAGGAGGTGCAAAAAGAGGATGCAGGGGGTAATCAAAAGGTGTAATAAGTGTTGGATATGTAGGAGGTGCAATGGGTGAAAAATGTACAGTAGGTGGAGGAGGTGCATTAGGTGCTGCATGTTTATTTCTTGGTCTTCCTCTTCCTTTTTTTTTTTCTGGAGGATCATCTTTAGTTGGTGGTTTCTATCTTAGATGCAAAGATAAAGTTATAAATAATTATTATATATTAATTCAAGTAATAAATAATTACCTTGGTTTGCCTCTTTTCCTACCTGAATATGATGTTTTATGCCCCTTCCTTTTCCTGAATTTGATGGTTCTGCCCTTTTTGATGACACAACACCTTGACTTTGTAGACACCCTCTCTTATTGTTGCCTCTACCATTGCAGTTACTATATGTCATGTCAAGTCTAGTTCTAGGTAACTTTCCAAGTTTCTTATTTTCATCAACTTCTTTCCTCCTTGTCGTATGGCCTACCATATATTATTTTATATCTGTTTGGTGCAACGACAGGGGTAGTAGATATAGGCCACATTTTCATATTTGTGATTGGTTGAAGAACATTGGCATACGTCATCAAATAAGTCTCCTTACTGTAGTAACTATTAATTTAGTCAAGAGGATCAATTTCTTAAAGTATATTGCAGCCACAACATGTGCACGTGCTATGCCCTTTAGTTTTCATGCCCTACAACTACAAGTCCTACTGCTATGATCCACGGTGTGTTGGCATAGTATTTCTCTCATTTCAAACCCTAACAACTCCTAAATTCAATATTACAGTTTATTGACATAATAATATTATCCTCTAATACTTTTAAAATAATGGAGTAAAATTGCATTTCCAATTATTTGTAAACTCCATTAACTTAGTTATTCTTGTCATCATCTTTACTCTTATCTTTTCAAGCATTGTAATAATTGTCTTGTGTTGTTTGCTAAGATCCGTACATTAAAACACTCAAATATGTTGTTGTCTACAGAATCACATTTTACTCCAGTATTAAAGTAAATCTTATATCAATACTCTATATTATAGTGCATTAAGTTATTCATCATTTTCTCTGGACTAAGTAACTTCATGTTCTCTATATTTTTCCTCAATTGTGACTCAAAGGTACTCTTGTAAATCATCCAAAATTATTGTATTTTTTGAAGACCTCTCCAATCCTTAGCCCAGTTAACTAAGATGTGTCTAACACACTTTCTATGCTCAACAGTAGGTAAAATATCTTGAATTGCTACGTACAGACTCTAATATAGATGATAGATGATCGAAGAACATACGAAACATGAAAACTAATAAATACAAATATAAAATAAAGAAGTACACATACCTTTTTACATATATGTAATTAAGGTGAAATCTCTACCACCTCCTAGTTCTAGATCATCCTTTAACAGTTTGACAAACTCGGTCCATGTAATTTTTCCTCATATTCAACTACTTTTGCCCAAGCAAGGTGGAAGCATTTAGTTATTATCATCTTTAGCCACAATAACTAACAAGCGAAGGCCTCTACAAATTCCTTTAAGAAAACAACCATCTAAACCTATGCACCTTCTGAATTTAAGAATGCCTTCTTCAATGCATCAAGCAGATGTAAAAGCTCTGAAATCTTGTCTTACCAAATGCATCAGGTTCACCAAGTTTAACAGCACAAGTGCTCCTTGGATTGGTCCTTAAGAGTTCATTCTTACAGTCAAGAATTCTTCCAAATTCCACAATATGATCCAACTTGAACTTTCCAACTTTTTCTAATTAGCACTTGAAACTTGAAAACTCTTATGTTTAGATGCTCAGTTATTCTATCTTTAAAGACATCAGATAAGAATTTTTGCATTAAATAAGTAATTTCAGTTGTCCTGTAGCAAGTATACTTTGGATTGTAAGTCTTTATCGTAGAAAAATCATTTTGTTGTAGAGTTAAGACATTCATACAAAAGCTATGTACAACCATCCTTGCATATAACTCTAACCCTTTTTGGCTCATTCTCACTTCTCTACCTGAACTCTCTTTTGAGCGCATTTAGTTACTACTTTTCTAAATTCATTTACATCGGCAAAGACCACCCAAGCGCCACACAACTTCTTGGCAGGTGGGTCATCGGATATTTTTTTGTTGTTTCCTCCTTCTTGATAAATTTACCCTTATTGGTACATTTATCCTACCAGATTCAACATATTTATTTTTATCACAACAGTCTTCCTTATCTATTTCAAAACTATCAACATGAACTTAGATAATGGGTTCATCACCTCTTAACTGTCCATCAAGACTTATTTTATCTGTTTCAGTTTCATCAAAACCTAAATTTGGTCTAGCTTCACCTACTAGTACCTCTTTAATGTCAGGTGGTACTCTCTCCATTCTTTTTCTCCTTTGGAAAGTCTTTTTTCATCCCTCAACTCCCTAACCTCCTCATGCACACATCACTGCCACTATCCTCCCTCGGCATCTCCAGCTAATCCACCTTCAAACTCAACACTATCATCAGTTGAGTAATCAAAACCCTCATCATCTATGAAATTAGATCCAACTATACCTAGGATCTGGACCATCACCATCTACAGTAGCAGAGTGCGAACCATCACCATCTGCGGTAGTACCATCATTAATAGTACCGGATGTAGTTATAAGTTGTGGTAGAAGAAGCTCTAGTAGCAGTAGAAGTAGTGGCAAGCGTTATAGTGAAAGGCTCCTCACATCTACCTCACCATTTAAAGTATCCCCACCAATGTCTTCACCCACCTCAATCTTTGACCATCACTTTGTTCAGCCTTTATTAAAAGCTGGATACAATTTCCTCCATATCCCCATGACTAATATTTTCTAACAAAATGGGGCCACAAGTGGTTCATCAATTAAGTGGTTGTCATATACCTCCACAATATCTCTACTTCTAAAGGAATAACACATGTTTAAAATATCCATATGATCAATAATATCACCAAAATATCATTGTTAGGTGGTTTTAATACTGAATGTGCAAGTTGTGGTATATCTTAGTTTTTAGTGTAGCTTCTCCAACTCAAAATAGAAATCCTATCCAAATCAACATCCAAAAACTCTGTAGTTTGTCCACCATTATATATTGGTTGCCCACTACTTAAATCTAACACATCACCATGGTACCATCTTAAAGTGACCAAAGAAAATCCACTCATCTTCTACCTGAATGCAATTAAAGAATAGAGATAACTAATTTAATACTACCCAACATTTGTTTATTAAATAGCACATACTATAAATATGGTTACATTACACGACATTGTATGAGAAAGAAAAAATCAATTTCATGACTATATCAATAAAATATGATAGAATTGGATAATGAAATACTATGATATTAACACACACATACTATAAACACATTTTTGTTCTTCGTTCTTTTTGGATTAACACCAACTCAAATAAATCCTAATCCTAGTCAAACACAAACTGAAATTAAATATTAAAGAGTTAATTTTAATTTTTTATTTTTTCTTTATTCAATTCATTAAATTTCCTATCTAAAAAAATTTCACTTGTCAAAAATGAACATACAACCCAGAAAATAATGAAGAAGATTGAGGGTGAAGAGGAGATAATAGAATAAGTTGGGTTATGTTTGAATTAGGATTAAGGGGGTGGTTTAATTTAAAGAAAAGTCCACTGGATCATAAATAAGAGGGAAAATAAAAGTGAAAGGAGTGGGGTTAGGGTGTGTAACAAGTGCATATATCTAGTTAAGGATGACATGTCAACTTTTAAGGGCTACTTAATATCTGAATTAAAAGGTTCAGGGGAGTAATAGGACCCCCATGAAGTATAGGTGTGTAGTTGAAGATCGTGTAATAGGTTTTAGGGGAAGGGGAGGGGCATTTGGATATTTTCTATAAATACCTAGATTCGATTTCAAGTAGCTACATTATATATATATTGAAGCGGAAGCAATTAATCTTTAATTGTAAAAAAGAATTAATTAATCTTTAAGTTATTGAAACCGACAGATTGGGTCCAGTTGTCCATGATTCTAACCGATCCGTCGGTTCCCACAATTCTGACGAGCCAAATTATATGGCGGTTTGTAAATTGCATCCCGACACCGGTTTTACTTAAAAAATTGATTTTGACCATCGGTATTGACCCTCATTTTTAGGCAGTTTTTTGTATAATGTATTTACATTTGTCTTAAAACAAAAAATTGGGAGCTTTTTTTAAGTTATAAAATAATTTATTTGCTTGTACTTTTAAAGTAAAGTATCTATAAAAATTTGATAAAAAATATTTAACCCACTAAAATATCTTATAACTTTAAACTTAACATAACAAAGTTATTCACAGACAAATGAAATAGAAAATTTTTTTATAAACTAAACTAAGTGATACAAAAATTAAAGAAAAATAGATTACACACCAATTGAGAAACTTCAAACTTACAACTTATAACACAAGTTAAATATATCTACATTAACTAAACTAAATAAAGTTAATAAATACTAAGTAATTTCATCAATGCATTCCCATTTTAGCAAAAATGAAGAAAGTGATATAACCCAAATGGGCGGGTGGAGTGCGGTCACCTACTTGATCCTAGTTCGACAGGAGAACCCCTTTATAAAACACCATTTTTAGTACGATAATAGAGTCAATAAAAAATAACGAATCTTTATTCTAACAAAATCATCAATTCATAAATTCTTTTGATTGACTCAACGCAATAAATCATAATTTTTTTCCAAAATTGACTCTTCTCAAAGATCTAGTCAGCATAGGTGCAAGAGCTCTATTTAGGAATCTTTGGACAACAAAGAAAAGACCTGGCTTCGTGCAGTGGAGAGAAGGAAAAAGCAGATGCTAGGTATCCTCATGTCAATCAGTAAAGGATTGCAAATCACACATACAGCCTACACATAAAAAGATGTAGCAAGGTAGTATCGTTACACTACACGTACCGGTAGGCATCATCGGTCGACTAAAATTAGTTCATGCAATTGTACAAAGAATTGAAATGCGGTCAAATCCCTCAATTTAACAATAATTCATCATATTAACTATCAGTGCATTCCTGCAAAATAGTGGTGCCGGATAACACAAAATCTAAAACCGGTCGGAAAAAGGTATTAAGCCGAGCTGCTCATTGGATTTAGCCTCACTGCAGTGGTGGTATGACCCAGCCGGTGATCTCGCCATAACGATTATTGCATAGGTAGTAACTCTACCAGACTGTCGACCTTAGGTTCCTCTGCAGCAATTTCTCACAATAAGTTCATCGGCTCAACAAAGTTTATCATGGCTGACTCAACGTCAATTTCTCAACTTATCACATTGGATATACACATGATTCCTCAACAATCAATTCATCAACTTATCACATTGGATATACATGAATACACAACAATCAATTTATCAACTTATCACATTGGATATACAAATGAATCCTCAATAATCAATTCATCAACTTATCACATATTATAAATAGTCGTTATAATTATGGAAACATGTTACAACCCATACATCAACATTAAATCCATAATTAGCTATACATTTCAAAATCTCAATTTTATATGGTTCTTATATCATTGAACCAATCCTCTATTCAACTCTCCTTCAATATCATATCATTGGTAATGTGCCGAGACACATGCCTCATCACATCCTTGCACATACTCACACGAAATATCGCAGTAAGCACATGCCAGGGGGTCTTATTTGTAATACCCTAGAAGTGCCTAAGATAATTAGACCCGAGTTTAAAAATGGGAAGTTGGCAGAATCTGGGAAAAGAAAAATCCCGCAAGGACAAATCACCTAAAGGATCGTTGGTCCAACCAATGGCCCATGGTAACACTCGTGGTGAGGTATGGTTGGGTGGAGTTGGAAGTAACGGGTCAAGTAACGACCCATTGTTCGCTACAACGAGTCGTGGTGGGGATAGTCTCCAACCTAAGAAAGTAACGGGGTCGTGGGATGACCCGTTATGAGGCAACGGATCGTGGTCACAGTCGTGGGAAGGAGTATTAGAAATATCTGGTCAATGTACCGAGGAAAGGAAACCACGACTCATGGGATGGAAGAGCGAGTTGTGGCGTGGCTCATGGGAAGGCTTGATCAGAATCTTGAAGGGAAGCAACGGGCGTCACAATGGATCATCGCTTGAAGCAACAACTCGTCCTGTGCGTTGTGATAGTATGAAAGTGTGAGTTGGAAATGGATCCAACGGATGGATACCACAGTTGTGGTATCATGTAGCGACTTGTTGGACCGTCAGTGTTTGGCCGGTCTGCAGAAATTTCAGGAATTTCATTAAGGGAATTTTCGCTATTTCTAAGTCCTAGGGTCCTAAACTACATCATTTAAGGCTCAAAATGTAGTGTTTTATAAGGGTAAAACCTATTCTAGGCTCATTCATATCCATGCATGCAAAGTTAGAATTAAGTGATCAAGCTTGTTCTTTAGGGGTTTTCTTCAATTTTTCCTTGGGCTTTCGGAGTAGTGAAATTTGATCTTCCCCGGTATATAGGGTTATGAGTGGGTGAATCCTTCCACACCCATGTCCAACCTCTTCAAATCATGAAATTTCCTATCTAAATTCTATGATTTTTTTTACCCAATGCATGAAATTTTGATTTCTCTACCATGGGCATGATCAATTGAGTTACTATTATTAAATTATGAATTATGGGCAAATTTTATGTTGCTTTTCATTAAAAATCATGTTTCAAGTTTTTAAAATTAAAATACCCATTCATGAAAAGTTCATGAAAGTTAAGGTTTATGATGAATATTTATGTATGATGGATTATTGATGATGGAAAACATGTTTTCCACCCATGTTTATAATCACGTTTTCAAGTGAATTGAGTATTTTCAAACATGTTAAAGTATTGGAAAACACCCACATGTTCAAGAATGATTTATGATTTATGTTTATAATCTCACGGTTTATTGATTTATGATGTTGGCTGACTAAAGGGCCCCTGAATCTTGGCTAATAATGTATTTTAATGGGGATCAATGATGATAATGTTTATTTGGCCTTGAATCTCAATGAATGATGTTTATGATTTACGTATGAGCTAATGTGCATGTTTTGAAGCGGTGTGTAGAACCGGAAGTAGTCCGGCGTTCAGGACTACGCGGTGTCTCCTGGCATATGCCACCATAGGTTCATATTGATACATTACAATGTTAATGATCCCCTCTTTCGTGATATCACATAAATGCACGCGTCCCTTTCTTGGCAAGCCGGGGGCGACTCGGCCACTTGAGTGAGATAGTTGGAGAATCATGTAAGGCTCTACTATGATGGTATTTGGTTATGACGAGTCTTCTCATTGTTCTGCATGTTTTATGCATTATTATGTTTATGTTACGTTTGCTCAAGTGATGATTTAATAAAGTTTCTCTTATGACTATGATAATGAATGGATCGCGAATGATTTGAAAACCTTGAGCCTTATATTACTTATGATATTTATATTATAAGGCATGTTGTCCCACTCTTATGATCTATTATGAGATTTTATGTATTTTTAAATGTACACACATTTTACTTACCTTGCATACTGAAATTTACATTCCACGTCTCACGATCGTAAACTCTATGCTGTATCGTTTTATGATACAGGCTCTGATCTATAGATCCAGCACCGTTAGTAGTTCATCTCAGAGTTTAGCATTCGGCTCTTGGGTGAGTCCTCATTCTCCAGGGACTAGTTTGGTATGATTATCTTTTCATGTTGATTTTCTAGACTTACTTGGGTTAGTTGGGGATGTTGTCCTATCAACCACATCAGATATGTTAGAGGATTTCCAGACTATATGTAGTACTTAGCTATTATGCCATAGTATGTTCTGTTCACCATGTTATGTTATGTTTATGCTTCCGCTATATATTTAAGCTAAGTATTTAGCTTTATTGATATCGAGTTAGAGGGTATGTTCATCTCATGGAATTGGAAACTTGGAATCTCTGGGCTCCTTGTCCCGTCATTACAATATGGGTCTACGTTCGAGTCGTGACATTATTTCTTCCTTCATCGCGATGCCCAAGGAACTCTAGAAATTCCTTATCTCTTGTCTTAGATGTGGTACATTTGCTATCTGCTTCTACATGTTCCTGGACACGAGCCACTCTATTATAATCACTCATCCGGATGCTCCCCTCAGGCGAATCACTCATCTCTAGATAAAGCATATTATCTACTTTCATTCTCATATTTAATATGTTATCAATCGGTCAATTAGTATGACTTTTCGGAGGCATCATGTTGCCCTCATTAACTTAGTTACACTCACCGATTATACAACCATTCATCATGTTCCCTCATTAAAAAACACATATAACATATCGGTACACCCCAAATTCACAACATTATTTATTAACATTCATTATTTCCAAGCTCCCATTACAAGCATATTTAACACATCATAACATTGGGCGACAATTAGTGTCCATACCAACTAAGCATGTTGTCATTCCCACATATATACATTGTATCTAAGATTCTAACTCCTTATAAAACCATAACCCTCAAAAAAAATTACCTTTCTAGTTATTTATCGATTAATAAAGTCTCGCGTCATCTATCACAATATGAAACACCAAGGTAACTTCACCTCCATTCGGTTCGACCTTTCCCTGCACCACTCTGACATAAGGATCTATCACATAAATAGGTTATTTCAAATTTTGATCGAATGACCCATTCATATTAGACTTTATTTGTTTGCAAGGAAAATTCGTTAAAGGACATGATCATTTCAACGCACTCCAGTTCTAAATTTACTCGACCATTTGCTACTACTATTTCTCACAATTAACCATCCTTACCTTGTACTTGTTTTAAGTTGGTTGTTTTATACTATCAGTCTTACATTTTATTCGGGACTATTAAATTGCAATATTATACTTCTATTATCACGTTAGGCTGACTACCTTCCTTTTTCGTAATATTACTATCATTCAATCAAAAGAGAATTATACAACTAAGATTACACCACCTAAATTTAAAATCCAAAAAACTAGAAACACATGCCATCAAGAGTATTTTATTAAGAATGTTACATCAAAGTGCACCCCCACCCCTTATTAATTATCAACTAGGTTTCCAATTCCCATATGTTCTCATACCTAGGATTAATCCTCCAATTATTATGGTTGCTCCATTACAAATCTTTAATCCTATCATCATATTTATTGATTTCTCTGCCCTCATCAATTGTACATCAATAGTACATATGTGTACATTGATAATGCTCAAACCACCTCCTACCGAAGTATGAAGCGGACGTTGTCAATAAAGAGTCCAACAAAGAGGTTGAGTTGAACCCACGGGGAATATGGAAGGAAGCTAGACTAAAGCCAGTAGAGTAGACTTGTTGGGTAGTTACTCCAAATTGGAGGTTCTAAAGAAAAAAATAATTAAAACAACTGTTAAAATTTTGGATGAAATCAAGAATGAAGATAACTAGGGTTTGTGTTCCCCATGGGTTCATAACGGCTTCGGACCACATAAGTGATCATCACTAATGCTTGCCTTAGAGCGTAGCTAGGGTTCATCAAACAACTAGTTCATCCCTATTGGATGACTATACTCAATCAATGGGTCAGGTCTCATGAGCGATTGCAAACTAACCTTTATCAGTATGTACCAAATTTAACGCTATCCTGTGACCATAACTCAAGTTAATACAATGATCAATCAAGATCAAGGCTTTGTTGTAATTCTATTTTCCTAATCTCTCACGTCATCTAGGCTCAAGCAAGTAAAAATTCGGGCAAGTCTAATGTTGAACACCATTAAGAAACGTTTAAGCATGAACAAAATACAATACAAGTGTTTTGCATTGGTTTTGAATCACTTTATGTAACCTAGCTTGTTAATCCTACGGTTCTCACAACCTTAGCTATGGAGGTTTTAGCCTCTCATAGTAGCAAGGTTGTGATTTGCATTCATAATTAAATATCATTATTACTTACAATCATAGATGAGAGAAAAACTTCTTTAAATAAATCAACAAAAATTCCTCAAGAACAAAGTATGAAGATCAAGGAGAAATAGAAAAAAGGTTGATCACAAGTCAATCAACTCAATTGTATGTTGTCTCAATGTTGTTTAACTACTTCTCTGACATTCCTCTAATGAAATAAAACATAAAACGTCTTTATGCAGACATAAAAATCCTTTTGTTAGTAGCGGGTGAATTTCTGCATGATGCGCTGCGTCACGACAATCTCGACCCATAGGTTTATGCAGGGTTGCTTCCACCTAACTGTATATCATTGACTGGATGAAATTTGGCTAAGTATCGGACCTTGGTAAGACTCGTACATGCTTCCCTGCGAGTCGTACTATGCTTCTGTGGTCTGACTACGAGAATTCTCACTTTTACGAAATTCTTCACGAGTGTGATGGTACGACTCGTACCTTGATACTAACCTACGTCTTGTTTATCTGTTTCAGAGTCAGCCTCTTTGCCAAATCTTCTGAATCTTTCAACGGAGTCAATGTTACGGCCCGTACAAGCATTGTAATAATGCTGAAGTCGTAAGGATGCACTCTTCATAACGCGTGCGAAACTTTTCTGGCCTGCATTATGGCTCATAGCATCATCCTACGGCACCCGTGGGAATTGTGACTTAAGCCTATTTTCACCTTTCAGGCTATCTTTTGCACATTATTACTCCAACACCTATTTATCCTATAACCAAAGAAAAAGTGCCTTATATCCATATAAACATAACTAATTCCATGCTATTTTCTTAGTTTTGAGCGTCGAAAGTGTTGTAAACTCACAACACATCAACACCCTCAACTTAAAACTTTTGCATGTCCTCAGGCAAAGAAAAGAAAACTAAATACAGAAGCTCAACTAAATAAACCCATGATACTATAGCCAATACCAACAAAACTTGCACTATACATTCAACAACTTGACCTTTTCCATGAACTAGCATCAGCTAATGTACTACAAGAAACCACAAAACATGATAAGCAGGGATCAAGATATTTCATCTAGCTATCAACAGACAATCAAGGCATCACTGATGCTTTTCACATAGACCAATAGTAAGTAAAGCATAATCCATGTACCCTCACAACAAATGGAAGTCCCCACCACGGATATAGTGTCGGATATTGCATGGGACTAAACAAGTGAGACACTCACTCGCACAAAGAAGTTACAAGTACTATGTATAAGATACCATGATGCCTTGTTTTCTCTGCTTCAGTCTATTAGATGGTCAGATTAGGATCATTATAGGACTTGCTTTGTTGCTTGTAATGTAGGCTTAGGGCTGAACATGATAAATGAGAGATTTTTGAGAGACTATCCCTTCACTTGGCACTATCATACATTGGCTTCACCATTCACCTATTTCACCTTTATGCTTTTCATTCCTTTTCTTCCCTTTTCACCTCTTTTATGTGTGCATTTGTATGGGTGTGGTGTATCTCGACTTTTTCCAAGCATTTTTATATTTTTTTATTTTCTTTTCTTTTTCTTTTTCAAGATTTTCAAAATTTTCATCTCTTTTTTTCTTCACACACCACACCTCATTTTCACATTCTCTTTTCTCTCTCTTTTCCTCGTTCCACCATTTATGTGATCTTGGGCATATTACATGCCAAAGTGATGCCTATAACTTAGTTTTGTCTTGTTTATGTATTTAATTATGTACATTTTCATGCCTTTTATATAAATGAGAAGAAATATTAACCAACATGATTAGTCTTTGTTTTTGAAAGGAAATAGTATAATTGGAGGACCCAATCTATGATTTGGTGAACTTGAGGAATGATATCGGGAGGCCACAAAAGTTGGAATAAATTGGGTGATTTTAGGGGGAGGACTTCCGCGATACCTCAGTGACACATTGGCAGTGCTCCACGATACACTCCATGACACATTGGCAGTGCTCACACGATACACACCGTGTCACGGAAGGCGAGTGCTCGCCCGATGCACTCCGTGACACGTTACTTGTTATTCCGGAAAAGAATTCCACTAGTATAAATAGAACACTTAGGTTTTTTTATTCATTCTGACTTGGTTGAGCAAGAACGTGGGTTACAGGCGGTTGGGGATGAAAATCCTAGGGTCCTTCTCTATCTCTTTCTCCTTTATTTCAATTGTTTGTATGATTTACACTCATTTGATGATGTTTAATCCACAAATGAGTGGCTAAAATTCACTTCTTGCTGAGGTTAAGAACATTTGTAGTGGAAATGTAATTATTGATCATTTTGGTTTTCATCTTTTCTTCCATGGTTGTTCTAATTCTTGTTCTTATTTGCATTAATGTGGTCAATATTAATGTATATCTAAAAGTCAGTTTCACTCGAAGAAAGAAATTGGAAAGTTGTGACTTGATAGGATATGATCTTTTCTTAGTTTGGGAAAATTGAGAATTGATTTACCTTAGGGTGAAATATACTGGTCGTATTAGTCAATTACGGAATCGATTTTGTATGGATAGAACATGAATTTCTTTTTATCACAGAAATGTAGGTGGAAGGTTCATGATTCTTAAAGTTGGGTTAAATACTAATCCATAGGCAATAATTCTTGACTAGCAGCGAGAGAAGATTAATCAAATTGTATCGATAAATTACTTCCTACGTTTGTTTTAGCCTCGGCATGTATCTAACTATAGTTCAGACTCAAATTGTACATTTGTTTAGATTTAGTATAAATTAGGAAACAAAATCCAAATCTTCTCTCTACACCGTTATACTTGCATTTATAGAGTTAAAGTTCATTGACACTTGATTGATTGTTACCTTGGTCAGTCCACGTGGGATGCGATACTTGGCCCAATTGAGCTGTTTTACTACTTGTTCGACCGTGCACTTACGTGTAGTCGTCTGAACCGATGAACAAGTTTTTGGCACCGTTCTTAGGGGATTGGCAATTGGTAAAATTCTTTCATAGTGTTAGTGTACAATTTCTATATAAGTGCGACAACGTGGAGAACGATATTTGTTCTAAATTCTTTTTGAATTTTTTCACATACCCTTCTTGACATGACATCGTGGAACACAATTGGTTTAAATGGTGGATACTCATATTTGGCGAATCTTGTCTAAATTGCGGGACACCGGTTGGCTGGCAACATTGCTGTAACACGTGCAATACACGTCTGGTCAAGATGGCCATTGGATGGCTGTCCAGTGCATACTCCCCTCCCCCTGGCCCCTACTATGATCCTTCTATTATTTTGCTGAATATAGGCATGTTGAAAATGAGGGACTTAGGGTATAGCTTGAATAGAGAGACATGCTTAAACAACTCCTTGAGCAATCGGAAACTGCTGATGAAGGAGGGCGATGGCGGCAGTGAGAATTTAGCAAGAGGGAGAATGCAGAGGCTCTAGAAAGGATGAGCGTTAAAGTGCAGGAGATGATTGCTGAGGCTGAAGCTTGTGATAATTGCAGGAGTACTTGAGTTATAGGCAATATTCAGAGGAACTACAAGAAGAGGAAGACAAAGGGTGAATTTGTGGATAACGCCCAACAATTAGAATCTGTGAGTGTCCCGTGATGGGCTCACACTTATGGAAATTCCTTGCACGGGAGAGGAGATAGAGTATACCCCATTTGACGTTAATGGAGAGATAGATGTTGATGCGGAGAAGGTGTATACAAGTAAGGAGGTCAAGTAAATGCAGTTTCAGAGTCGAGGTGTATTGGACCCTACTCAAAGCATTTTTCGACATTGAGTTTGGTTGACAACATAGAAATAGAGTCTTCAAGCTTGTAATGTTGAGAGGAGGGCCAAACCCCATATTCTAAAATTTGTTGATTCCAATAGACAAAATGACTTCACTTACTTAAGGGCCAATAAATGCCAAAGGCGAAATCACATTTGGTCGCCACAATTTTCACCCACACGCGAGCATAAGAAATTAGAAGAAATTAGGGTAGATTCCTTATCCTCAAGGTGGAGGAAAAAGCGGTGAAACTTGATACGTGAATTTGCCGCAGCATGGAATTAGGCAATTTACTTGGGAGGCAACCCAAGGGTACCCACCGGGTACCATTTTAATTTCTTGCATTTGTATTGATTTTATTTATTTTCATTTTTGTTGTTTCAGGTGCACTGGAAAGTTAAGCAAAAATGGAGGGAGATCTGAGTACCCTTGGAGGAAGCTAATAAGCATGGAAGAGAAAAAGTGTAGGTCAAACACCCCTGTGTAAAGTTAGAAGAAAACCATGTTGGCTAGGCCTAAAGGCCTCAGGGAGTATTTCTCACCCTCTTTAAATGTTAATTTGATATTATGAGGACACAACAATAGTTCAAGTGTAGGGTGAGGAAAATTTTAAAAAATTTTTTGTGCTTAACGATTTTTTTGGTGAATGTAATGCTTGTAGAAATATTTTGAATTTTTTGTGAGTCAAGCATGACTTCATGCGTTGGTCTTTCTTTTCGGTTCTTTTCCGACGGGGTCTTTAGTTGAAGAATAAAAATTTTCCTTGTCTGTATATAATGTTTTTAGACATAGTTAGAGACTATTTCAGAGCGATGGTGGATGACAACCGTCTTGAGGAAAATTAGTCGATAGGTTGGTTTTTTGAACCGGTAACTAACGATGGCTTGATGTTCTTGTTATGTGCTATGCATTATTGTAAGATACAAGTGTGGTTAGTGTTGAAGCATTTAAGAAGTGTATAACTTTGTGTGAGACACTTAGGCTCTTGAATTTGACTCAATATGATTGAAGCAATGTTTGAATTCTTGTGATTAGTTGTGTTAAGAGTCTGTTGAATGTATGGTGATTGAGCATGTGCCATGAGTGTAAGGTTTTGAATATTCCGTGTCATTTTGGAATGTCTAGAACTTGCCTGGTGTGTATATAAAAGTAAATGAAGGATGTGAATTGTAGGAATGATTTAGGCATTCTTTGAATGAACCTAAATGTTATCCCCTCACTTTACCTACCTTGAATATTTAATCCTAGTTAGCCCCATTGAGCCTTGAGCCTATTCTCTGATAGCTACAACATAAGCTTAATCCTTTCATTTAATTAGCCTTTAATTTGATACAAAACTCCAGAAGCGCTTAAGGAAAATCCGAAAGAGTGAAGGAGTGAGGTGGGAAAAAGAAGGAAAAGTAGCAAGTTGTAAAAGTTGAGAAAGTTGAAAGGTACTTATTAATGAAAATGGTTGATTATTAGTAGGAGTAAGAAAATAAATGAATGAAAAAAAATTGCTTAAAATTACTCACTTACTACTAAGGTAGAGTGTGCTTAAAGAAAGAGAAGGGGAACAAGAAGAAAAAAAAATCCAAAATTAAAAGAATGAGGGTGAAGTAAGAGAAGAGATATCTTAATGAAGGTTGAAGTTATTAAAAGTGCTTGGGGAAGATGGTCACTGTGCTGGTCAGAATAGTACCTACCCGTTCCTTAGCTTACATTACAACCCATTAAGTCCTACTTGATCTTACGTTCATACATCCTTAAATGAGTAGAATAAAACACTAAGGGCAAGCTTATAGGTCACTACATGATGCATGTGAATTCTTTGTGAGAGCGAGCGTAATTTTATTCATATACCCATACTTGGTGTGATTTGAATATTTGTGAGTAAAAGGAATTAACTCTCTTGTTGTGAGAGCACATGTTTGAATGAGAGATAACATCGATGTCGGATTTCTTGATCGGTTGATTTGCGTGAGTTTGCCAAGATTGAGAGTCGATTCTTGAAACTAAAATACCCTTCAATCTTGTGGTTTTAAAAATTAAAGATAAAAACATAAAGGTAATTAATTTATAATTAAAAATATTAAATAATCATCATAGCCATGCTTGAATTATCTTGCTAAATTAGTTATATGTGTCTTCATGTGCATGAGATGTAAAGGTTTGTTCGAGGACGAACAAGACTTTAAGTGTGGGGTTGTGATCTTGGGCATAATTACATGTCAAAGTGATACTTTATAACTTAGTTTTGTCTTGTTTATGTATTTAATTATGTACATTTTCATGCCTTTTATATAAATGAAGAAATATTAACCAACATGATTAGTCTTTGTTTTAGAGGAAATAATGCATTGGAGGACCCAATCTATGATTTGGTGAAGTGGAGGAATGATGTCGGGAGCGAAACACCAAAGTTAGGCCAGGAGTGGGCGATTTCAGGGCATCCGCATTCCTCCGTGACACGTTGGCAGTGCTCCGCGATACACTCTATGACATGGCGTGCTCACCAATACACACCATGTCACAGGCAGTGCTCAACGATACACTCCGTGACACGTTGCTTGTTATTAGGGAAAAATCCCACTAGTATAAATGAACTTACTTAGGTTTATTTTTATTCATTCTGACTTGGTTGGGCTTAAAGAACGTAGGTTACAGGCAGTTGAGGGGACGAAAATCCTAGGGTTCTTCTCTATCTCTTTCTCCTTTATTTCAATCGTTTGTATGATTTACACTCATTTGGTGATGTTTAATCCACAAATGAGTGGCTAATTATACTTCTTGCTGAGGTTAAGGAAGCTACTTTTGTAGTAGAAATGTAATTATTGATCATTTTGGTTTTTCATCTTTTCTTCCATGGTTGTTCACAATTCTTGTTCTTCTGCGCATTATGTGGCCAATGTTAATGTATATCTAAAAAGTCGATTTCACTTGAAAGAGAGAAAGAAATTGGAAAGTTGTGAATTGATAGGATATGATCTTTTACTTAGTTTGGGAAAATTGAGAATTATTGATTTACCTTCCAGGATAGAAATATACCTGAAAGTCGTATTAGTCAATTCACAGATTGGTTTGTATGGCTAGAACATGAATTTCTTTTTATCATAGAAATGTAGGTGGAAGGTTCATGATTTTAAGTTGGGTTAAATACTAATCCATAGGCAATAATTCTTGACTAGAAACCGAAGGAAAGATTAATCAAATTGTATCGATAAATTGCTTCCTAAATATGTTTGTTTTAACCTCGACACTCATAACTATAGTTGATTTACAAATTGTACATTTTTTAGATTTAGTATAAATTATGAAACAAAATCCCAAAAATCTTCTCTATACTGTTGTCTGCATTTTAGAATTAAAGTTCATTGACACTTGATTCGATTGTTACATGGTCGATCCACATTAAGGATCGATACTTGGCTTACTTGAGCCATTTTACTAGCTTGTTTGACCTCGTGCACTTGCGTGTAGTCATCTAGACCGACGAACATTATGCATCCTACTCCTAGTCACCCTCAACACGCATTTTGCCTATGTTGAGTTAATCTCCCAGGATGGATCGGGGCCAAAAGCAGTTCATTATTAAAAAAATGGGTACGGTTCATCGGGTTAATCAAAGAAAAATGGTCTATTAAAGGCTCAAAGAATTAGGATCAAGGGAATCATATGATTTTGGTAGGGTTATTTTAGGCTAAAGTGAGTTTAAAAAGAATGACCTATGATCATATCCTAACCAACCATCCTTAGCCTATGCAAAGACCAACCAGGCAAGTTCTAGATCTTCAATACAGTACTTAACTAAGTATTACACCTCACTCACTCATGGTACATGACTTATATTTACCTTACCTGTTTGATTTACACATGGCTTAACAAAACTCTCCTCGTGCTAATAAGCTAAATGACATCAAAAGACCATAGAAATCATGCATGCAATAAAAAATATAAAAAAACTAAAAAAAATAAAATATTTTTAAATAGGGTCATTTTTTTCAAAAATCTAAACTAGTGCATTTCACTGGTTGAGTACTCTAAGTTATTTACAAATTAAAAAATCACAAAATAAAAAAATAAAATCCTAAACATTCCAGTTCTACTAGATAGCATGCTGAGGAAAAGAAATATGACAAGAAAAATCCTAGGGAGAAATAAAAAATCCCAAAAAATCCCCACCGTCTGCTGCCTCCCCTTTTTGAAAATTGGGCTTCATCCCCCGGCATAAACTACAAGAAAATAGGGAAAGGAACATACCTGTGGCACTCTAGTCACTCCTTTCATCCTGTTGAGGAAATACCTCCACTGCAATCGTGAAGCTAGGGTGCGTTGGCGCACTCGCTAAAGTATCCATAGGGGAGTGGTTGCCACCTCGGTAGTCTTGGCGGCTTCATGGCCTGCTGTGTCAATCGAAATTTGAAGGTGGCTCGCTTGAAGAGGTCATGACCACTAGCAAGATCGGGCTAATTCATGGTAGAGATGCCTGCTCCTCTAGCTTGCTCATGTAGCTCTAACACATGTGATTTATGAGTCTATAGGCTCTTTGCTCGTGCCACTACTTGGCTTCTTCTTTCCTTCTTCCTTCTCTTCCTCAAGCTCTCCTCTCCAACATCATCTGAAGCTCTTTTCTTTCTCTTTTCTCCAGCAGCTGTTGTCGAGAAGCCCAATAAGCCGCCGTCAATCTCTTAATCTGGTCCTTCATCGAGTCTAGAAAGTGGGGGCTGCTGTGCGCCGGTTGTTGTGATGACAACTTGGCTCCAAAGAAACTAATCCTCTCGGAGATTGCTGGTATCCGTCTGCTCCGCCATACACATATTAGACGGCTATCAAATCCATCCAGGTGAGCATATATAAGGCCTGAGCTGTTGCGTCTATCTTTACTTTGACCATGGCTTCACGTTTTCCATCATATCTTGAATTTTTCTCTCAATCGTGGTCAGCCTTTTTACCAATTTCTAGAGGAAGTCCTGAGGCACTAAGACATGCCATGCTGGAATCTGAGTTTGCAGCTAGGCTTTGGTGTAGCTTAAGTGCTAGGAGCTAACTATGAATGACCAGGCATACGCCAGTAGGTGTCTCGCTCTGCTCACAGCCAAGGTGGGGAATTTACTGTGTGCCCCTGTTGGCTGGGCCAATAGAACTGCTTGTGGAAGCTGGGCTTGGCTTACCTAGTTCATTTCATCCCAGATAAGGCCGATGTACGCAATCCCTACCCTCCATTGGACAGCTCCTCGCCCCATTGTATTGGCACCCTTTGCCTGCAGTGCATAATCCACAGATTACAAGACTCGGGAATAGGATGTTAGTGCTCAATCCTACCGCCTGGTCTCATCCTCTCCTCTGCTTTGATGATCCTCGGGATGTTGATAGGATATTGGGACATGAGGCATGCCACCAAAGCTGCTGCATCAGCACTCAATGTGTTGTCCTTGGCTTGTAAGTGCTAACCGGTGGCGTACTAGCGTCCAACATGCTTTTGCTATGAAGTTCAAGTAGTTCTTTGTAACCTGGTTTCCACTAGTAACCCACTCCTCCTTCCCTCTTTATCTAATCAATCACCCGCCAACCATTGCAGCACTTCCTCTGCCCGTTCCTCCAAATCCAGCGCTTGATTTGGCTGTTACCCCTCCACACCCTATACTCGTACTCCATCATCCGTGTAGGCATGGACACATGGTCCACACAAAACCCATGAGATGGTCCACTCTGATATGTCTACCTCTCTTCCTCCCGAACCAAAACACTCTCAAGTCGGGATGGTCTTTTATTTTGTTTGCCCTCTTTAGTCTTTTTCTCCATGGTGGCCAAATAGTTGATAGAACTCTTGGACCAATTCTGCGGTATACTGAGATGGAGTCTTGGCCATCCTCGAAGCCATAAGCTTAATATGCGTTTCATCTCTCAACTTCATTTAGTGAGTTTGTGAGAGTGCGATTCTTCTTGGATCTCTTCGGCTTGTTTTTGGTGATGAGAGAAGTACTTGCTCATAAATTTCTCTAGCTCCCGGTACTCTCCCACCCAACTGTGCGGTTCTCTCTAGACGGAGTCTGTTCTTGCGCTGCATTGGGCTTCGCCCTCCGAGTCATCATTGCCCCTTGCCTCTCGGGTTAGGTCTCCTTAGACCGCTTCCTTCACCACCATTACAGCCATTTCCGATTCGATTACCTTCTCCTAGCTCCCTCCTCAGGCTGGGGAGCTTGGGCAAGTGGCAGTAGCTACTTTACAGCTTGTTCTTTTTGCCTTTGCCCTAGTGGTTCTGGTTGGGTAATTGTCACAATGTATCAGTGGTACTCTCGACTAAACCACTAGGGGAGTGGCTGCTTGCTTTCAGGATCGGACTCAAATGTTTCATCATGTAATATCCTCGAGCTTAGCTACTTTTGATGCTTTGTGCCTCATCGTTATTGTACCTGTAGAAGGGGTTAGAATTCAAAATCTAAGAAAGAAAAACTAGAAAAGAAAATTTCGATTATCTAATCACGGAGTCAACGGTATGGGTCGTACCATGGAGGTAAGACTCGTATGAAGTCCTAACAACTCTATATACACATTACGACTCACAGGTACGACTCATACCACGAGTATGACCCGTACCTTGAGCCATCTGAGAGTGCCCCTACACTTCGATTTCCTATATTTTTCCATGATTCATGGTACGACCGTGAGTCAATTCCACGGGTCATAGGAAGGACTAACACTACGCTCTTATACAGGCTTGTCCTATTTAGGACTTTGATACGATGCAATACGACTCGTAGTGACAAACCCTGAGCAATGTTGTGTTTCCATTGCCTCTTTCTTGACTGATTTTGGTTCAGTTTATAGGGACTCTTTTTCATGTTTTGGGTACTTAGAATTCCCCATATCTAGGCATATTATTCAATCAATTTAACACTAATCATCCCTCCCTTTTTAGTCTCTACCCATAACTCAATTTTAAATATTTGAATCTGAAGTTCATCAGCCAAATATATTTTCCCCGGTTGCACATAGCCAATAACACCCTTTGATCATTGTCTCTTTTAGATTTTTCAAGCTTAAAAACAATGACTCACAAGGGTTTTGATAGTTGACATCAAGCCCTTAAGTTTCTCGATATTCAATATTTACAATACACTTACTTGTTGCTTCTTTCTTATTTGGTAATACGAAATTAGGATTGAGACGACTTGCTTTAGAAAAATTGCTCAAGCTTGTTCTTGTTTTTTAGATTCTGGTGTGAGGGATTCATTAGTGGCTCGTGCTTTAGTTTTGTTTGTGTGGGAAAGGGGTGGTTTAGGTACGCAGTTTTAAAATATGTGAGAGCGAGATGTTAAAAATCTGGGTCGAGTTGGGTAATTTTAAAGGTTTTGACCCGTCACGACTCATACCACGAGTCGTAGGAAGCCCCAACGACTCATTCCTTGGACCCGTAGGTCAGAGTTTTGAAAAACTTACCTAAGGACCTACAAGTACATCCTACGACTCGTACAGGTGGGTACAGTCCGTATGATGACTCGTAGGTCTTTAGCACGAATAACCATTTTAACCAAAGGTAGCATAATTTTTGAAATACATCTCTAGCTCTCCCGCCTCTGCTATAGCTCGTATGTCTTTGTCAAGAGTCATACTGAGGCCATGTGAGTTGCTCTTTCAACAATTTTTCTACTTCCTATTTTTGTTTCCCTACACCACTTGAGCACACATTAGTTCCATCACTTGGGTTGACTCCAGAAAAGAGCGGTTGATTTAACATCGCGGCATGGCGCGGGTGGCCCGATTACTCAGATTTCACCATGCCACCCGCCAGGACTTGCCTCCCAAGAAGTGCACGATTTAAAATCATGGCACGACGCAAGTCTCTTGACTACTCGGAATCGTCAAGTGACTCGGATTCATCTATAATGCGAGATTACAACGTATTCCTTAGGTTCTTTGCATTGTCAGGCGGATGTTGAAAGTGACTCTTCTTTGTCTAGTCTAAACTTCAGCTGGCTAGACTCCCGCATCTACTAAGGCCTTCCTATTCGCAAGGAATGGTCATCCCAAAATAATGGGGACCTCATAATCAATGTCAATCCAAAATCACAAAGTATGCGGAATGTAGATTTTCTACCTTCACAAGCACGTCGAACGAGGATCCCCAGCGGCTTTTCCACGAGTTTTTTCGGCCATCGGTAGCTGCATAGTGGTCGATGTGAGGGGATCCTAAGCCCAATTTCTTAAACACTGCCAAGGGCATCAGGTTGATGATTTATACTCCCGGATCACAAGTTCCCTTGTGAACTCGACATTGCCAATGGTGCTAGGTATAG
The DNA here is from genome assembly GCA_018107945.1 of Datura stramonium. Taxonomy (NCBI): domain Eukaryota; kingdom Viridiplantae; phylum Streptophyta; class Magnoliopsida; order Solanales; family Solanaceae; genus Datura; species Datura stramonium. The sequence continues at coordinate 53,835 of JACEIK010005068.1, read as the reverse complement.
TGAAAGCACACGGGTCTTATTTCTTTTGAGCGAGGACGTGTAGCTATGGAACTACAGTGATGTACATTTCTACCGGCTCGCAGAAGCAGGACCTCTTCTTTGTCGCAAGTACTTCATGAACTTAGCATATCCCGACATTTGTTCTAATGCCTCAACCAATGGATGTTCCTGGATAATTTCTTAAGCATTGACAGGAATTTCTGAACTTACCATTTCCGCCTTTTCTTCATTCTTTTAGGGAACGGTACCAGTGGTCGCGGGCGATACAATGAGACGCTCCTTGATCAAAGTCGAGTTCTTTCTCACCTACTTCGAGGCCCATAAAACTCAACATACTCCATCTCGGCTTACTTTTTATTCTCCTCAATTGTTCTCTCTTTCTTTCGCTCAACTATACTGGAAAATGGGGATCAACTGTGGTCTTACCACTCCCTTGTCATCACACCACCATGCAATGGCCATCATTCTTTGGGTTACGGACCCGGTGTTGCTAGGTAGGTGGCACCCTTTGTCTAGGGTTCGATCGTGCTGACGAATTGCCCAAGCTGCTTTTCAATCTGTGTGGCTGTTACATGAGATTCTACTCTCTGACCCATACTTGATATATGTCACGGATCTCCTTCAATTGATCATCAGTGGACCTCACCTTTTCAACATTTCACCTATCATGCTCTCTAACTTTGGCGCGGTCTCTAGCGTGTATTGGGAGGCACATAAACTCCAGCCCGATCATTGTGGTAGCCATCGTTTCTTCTCCATTCTCCATCATGCTCACGATCGCATTTCTTGTTTATGTAACCCATTTGATTCTGCGATTGTCCCTTTGTATTGGTTAGGCCTCGATTTCTGAACAGCGCCAATTGTATTGTCCGAAGCTTGGGCGTTGGCTTAGAAATCGCCGCCACTTTGGCTATCCAGAAGAATTTGCCTCTTCCTCGGAATCAGAGTGATTTGCCCCCAGCTCTGAGTGCTTGGCCCATCCCAGCTTTGTATTTACCTTTTTGGATCATGTCCCATAATGTGGCACAGCAAGCAAATCCAGCGATATGCGTATGTGAGCCAACTCGATCGCGTTCTTCTTCCTTCCTACGTTGGTCTACATCAAACCAACAACTTGCTTATGTACGGCCACCATGTTCCTCCCTAGTATGCCATGCCTGTTTGTCTTGGTCACCTTGTCAAGGATAATGCTGACACCTCCGGGTGTGACTCATCAATCCTTAAATCACCGTATGCCTTACAGCACATTGCTATTATTGAAAGACATGTAAATATTTCCAACAAACTTTCATCACGGGATCTTATGATTTGGGCACTTTGTCAACTTCTTCTTGAACTTCGGCCCGAGTTTCATGAAGTGCCTCGGTTTGAGATTGTTAGAAATTGTAGATCTCATCCCTTCATTGCAACATTCTAGAGGGGAAAGAAATCTCTCTAAGAAGACCTGATTGTGTTCCTCCAGTTGGTTGCAGGTCGTTAGGAAACTCTGATAACCCGCCGTGGCTTCCCACGATAGAGAGAAGGGGAAAAATGCGAGCCTAATGGAATCTTGGCTAACTCAGGAAACACATCGCCTTGCATATTCCTGCAAAGTTCATCAAGTGCAGGTTGGAATCATCCACTGCATGACCACTGAACACCCCTTTCATGTTTGTGGTTGAATCATGGTGCTCGTGAGGTCTAATTTGGCCCCGACGGGCGGTGGTGGTGGCACAATTGCTCAGTTGACCCAACTTCATCAATATCACAGGTCCTCATCATTGAAGAACAGGGCAAGTCTATGACCTTTGTTGCCCCTCCCATGTCGACCAACATTAACAACCTCATCTCTGGCATCTTCACCGTCTAAGTGCGCTTGCCGAGCTAGCTAGACTTGCCTAGCTTGCCCGGCTATGTGGGCATCACTGCGATTCTGGTTTTCCATTATGCGCGGTGTTCATTCAATTTTGGGGTTCAACGGAATCAAGGGATTTCCACTACTCAGTGTTCACCCAGAAAACAACCTGTAGGTATCAAAAACATAAAAAGAGATATAATTAAGGAAATAACTACGAACAAGTCAAATACAAACAAATAATCGTCTTAGTAGTATTCCCCACCAATGATGCCACTTTTTGATAACTCTCAGAACCATACCTCCTACCGAGGTAATAGGCAATTTGTCAATAAAGAAGAACCCAACAAAGAGGTTGGGGTCGAACCCGCGAGAATATGGAAGAGCTAGACTAAATTGATAAGTGAACTTGTTGGGTAGTTACTCCAAATTGGAGGTTCTAAAGAAAACAATAATTAAAACAACTGTTAAAATTTTGGTTGAAATCAAGAATGAAAGATAACTGGGGTTTGTGTTCTCCATGGATTCATAACTACTTCAGTACCATACGTGATCACCACCAATGCTTACTTGTACAAATGATAGCTAGGGTTCATCAAACAAGCCCCGAGTTCGATCCTTATTTAATGACTATACTTCGTCGGATGAATCTCATGAGCGATGCAAATAACAATGCTATCAATATGTCCATATTTGCTTCTCTGATCATGGAAATAATATGAGGTCCATGGTATTTGCTTTATATTGAAATAATCATTGTATATAAGCTATTGGTGCATTTCATGTGAAATTTTATATAAAAAATGAAGATAATGGCCAACAACCAACACGGTTCAGCCTTTGCAAGCTTATGGGTTTTGGAAGTGAGGCTTTTTGGGACCTGAATTCGCCCAGGTTGGTGAAGTAGAGGCTTGGGAGCGGAATAAAAACACAAACGTCGGCAAGGAGGAGGCCCAAAACAGCCCACTGTGCGAGTGGCAAAGTGCACGGCGGGCGGGCTACCCAAGACAGCCCCCTGCCGTGTTGGCAGAAGCGTGCCACGGCAAGGTGGCTCAGCGACTAGCTTGTGCAGCGTTGCCCCAGCAGCGTGCCACATTGCCAACACGGCGGGGGTGCTGCCGGGAACGATTTTCGGGGCGATTTCCGAGCCTCCTTTACGTTTGGGCATGTCACGGAGAGCAATGCTCCGCGTTGCACTCCGTGACCGTTAAATTAGGACTTAAATTCCTACTATTATAAATAGCACACTTAGGTTTTATTTTTAGAGATTCTGACTTGGTGGAGCAAGAACGTGGGTTACGGGCGGTTTGAGGACGAAAATTCTTATGGTTTTCTCTATCCTTTTCTTCTTCCTTTCAATTGTTTGCATGATTTCCATTCATTTAATGATGTTCAATCCACAAATGAGTGGCTAATTCCCTTTCTTGCTAGTTATGAACGCTATTGTATTGAAATGGTATTGATTATCTGGTTGTTCATCTTTTCTTCTATAGTTGTTCTATTTAATTCTTGTTCTTACCTCGTTAATATCGGCCAATGTTAATGTAAATCCAAAAAGTCGGTTTTCACTCAAGAGAGCAAAGAAACTTGAAAGTTGTGAATTAATAGGATATGATCTTTTGGTTTGGAAGAGTGGGAATTGATTTGCAGGATAGAAATATACACAGAAAGTCGTATTAGTCAAGTGTGGAATCGGTTTCGTATGGCTGGGCATGAATTTCTTCTTATCACAGAAATGTAGGTGGAAGGTTCATGATTCTTAAGTTGGGGTTAAATACGAGAGTTTTAAATCCATAGGCATAAGTTCCGACTAGCAACCGGAGGAAAGATAAGCAGGTAGATTGATAATTAGTTTCTTTACATGTTCGTTGTAGCCCTCAACGGCTCACATTCATAGTTGAGACTCATTGTATAAATGTTTTACTTTAGTATAAAATAGTTTCCAAAATATAAAAACTCTTCTTTACACTGTTGTCTTCATTATTATAGTTTTAGTAAATTAACACTTGAAAAGGTTTCACCCATTAGTGGTCTTGTGGGTTCGACATTCCGATTCTTAAAAAGAGCCACTATATTACTTACACGACCCGTACACTTGCGGGCTCATCACTATCGACCACAACTCAAGTTAATACGTGATCATCAAGATCAAGACTTTGTTGTAATTCTCTTTCTAATCTTTACCTCTCTGAGGCTCAGAAAGTAAGGGTCGGGCAGAGTCTAACGTTGCACACGTTAAGAAAGGTTTAAGCATGAAGAGAAATACAATACAAGTGTTTTCATTGGTTTTGAATAACTTTTATGTAACCTAAGCATTAATCTACCAGGTTCCCATAACCTAGCTATGGGGTTTTAGCCTCTCATAGTTGCAAGGTGTTGATTTGTATTCATAATTAAATACATAAATCAATACTTACAATCATAGATGAGGAAAAACTTTTAAATAAATCGGCAAATCCCTCAAGAAAAAGTATGAAGATCAAGATAAAGTCAAGAAAAGGTTGATCACAAAGTCAATCAACTCGGTCTATGTTGTCTCAATGTTGTTTAACTACTTCTCGGCGATTCTCTGTGAAAATAAAACATAAAGTATATTTATAAAACTAAATCTTTTCCTAGGCTAACGGGGTGAATTTCCATAACTGATGGCCTGTCACGACCAATCCTACGACCCGTAGCAGGTTTGTACGTGTTGTACCTGCTTCCCGTATGTCATTGAGTGACTGAAATTTGGCTAAGTATTGGACCTTGTGCGACTACGTACATACTTCTGCGAAATTAAATCTTTGTGCTTTCGTGGTCGACTCTGAGAATTCTCACTTTTTCTGAAATTCTTCACGAGGATGTGATGGTATGACTCATACCTTGATCCAGACTCATTACTATCTATCTGTTCCGGGAGTCATCCTCTTATTGCAAATCTTGAATCTTTCCGACTCAATGTTATGGCCCAGATACAAAGCATTGTACGGCTCGTACTAAAGTCGTAGGATGCACCTCTTCATAACTTAACATTCTGAAACTTTTTCATGATTGAGTATGGCTCTTGAATCATCCTACTGCTCGTATTGAGAATTGTGACTTAAGCCTATTTTCTGAACTTTGAAGCTCTCTTTTTGTACATTCTTGCTCCAATACCTATTTATCCTTGTAACAAACAAAGTTCCTTATATATCTATGTAAACAAACCCTAATTCTATGTTAGTTTCTTAGTTTTGAGCGTCGAAAGTGCTGTAAACTCACAACACATCATACCTTTCACTAATCGAGTCTAACACAAAGATAAATTGTAACCTGCTTGGGCCAAGATAATGCCAAGAAAGTAGTAAGTTTCATTTCTTGCCGAATCAAAGTTCTTTTGAAAGAATTTCACGGAAAGGTTAGTGAAGTTTTCTCTTCTCTAAACCACCCTCTTCTTTTCCCTTGCCAAATAAATAGGATATGTTTTAAGCATTTTTAATGAATAAACCCATTTACAATAGGATCTGGGTTTCAAAAAGTAAAAAAATGAGTTCTAGTCCGCGTCTCCCCCTGCGGCCCGATTTAGGTTATAGCTGGCGGTCCTGCTAGCTAGAAGTCCTTTCTGCTAACAATCCTGTCGCTAGCCCAAAAAAAAAATTTTCAACTCTGCCCTATTAATACAATACAACCATTACTTCTATCCTTAAATCTGTAGAAGGAGTTTCAATTTCTTACGCTAATGTGGTCAGGTACTATAACGATCGGGCGGGTTGTTACATCGGGTAATAATTAAAAATCCTTTCATCCCTAAAAAACCCCACAAATAGGCCAAGGGTTTTCCAGTAGCACTATAGTTAACTTGACATGAGGTCTTAGTCTTGATGACCCTGATAATGCTAATAGTCTTACAAACGTACCTCGCGGGTTTAGATCAATATCCCCACTAGACCCTCAGCATCCACGACCCGAACGTAGACCAGTTCTAACACGGGAAGAGGAACCCCGAAGGCCTCAAGTCAGCCCATTACATAAGCCTACATCTAACTTCATTCACTTTAAGCGGAAGACTGAACATAAGGCGTAGCAGAAACGTAAACATAACATAAGATGTCATAACGTTCGAAAACATTGGACATATACATAAGTTGAATACTACATACTATTTGAAAGCCTCTACTACATAAGATGGATTGTTGGGACAGCACCCCAGCTAACCTGACCAAATACTGAAACATAAATAACATAATGTCTAGTCAAACGGCCCTCGGAACATAGGACTCACCAACAAGCTGGGGATTGAACACTAACATGGTCTAACAATGAGGATGAGCACAGAGGCCAAGGCTTGTATTATGAAATGATACAACATAGAAAGTATGGTCGATGCGTGGAATGTACTGAGTATGCAAGGTAAGTAAAATGGGCATTTTAGATATATATAAAAACTCATAAGACATCATAAGAGTAGGAAATTATGTCATATCATAAATATTATAACATAACATAACATAAGACTCAAGGTTTTCAAAAACAATCATAATACATTTGAAATCATAATCATGAGAGAAAAACCGTATTGAACATAACTTAAGTCAATATACATAATCATAAACATGCATAAATCATGAGGAATAGTGGGAGGACTCATCATAACCGACACCATCATGGTAGGAGCCTTTCATGATGCTGACTATCTCACTTAAGTGGCGGGAAGTTTCCCTTGGCTTGGGCGAGGACGTGCATTATGTGATATCACAAAGAGGGGATCATTATCATTGTAGCGTGTCATTATAAACCCACGGTGGCACGTGGTTATGAGACACCGGCGTAGTCCTTTGAACGCCAGGCTGCTCGGTGCTAGACACGACTTCAAAACATGCATTTGCGCTCACTTCGTAAATCAACACCATTCATAAGGATTCATGGCTAAAATAAACATTTCATCATTCATTGATCATTAAAACATGATTAGCCAAGAATCAAAGGCAGATTTAGTCGGCCAACATCGCCGTCGATAAATCATGAGATCCATTTCATAAAGCTGTAAATCATTCTTCAACACGTGGGCATTTTTCAATACTTCATCATACATTTTCAAGCTACTCAATTCGTTTGAAAATATGCTTATAAATATGGGTAACTTGAAAACATGCTTTTCATCATCAATAGTTTGTAAATCATAAGACCCATGCATACATATAACTTGTAAATCGTCAAATCATGTTAAGGTATTTTAATAAGTCCATATTTCAAATAATAGATCATCTTGGGTTTGAAAATATCAACTATTAAAGTGTAGATCATAAATTGATTCATCATAGATCGTGAATAATTAGGATTAATTGGTAAATCGAGATCCAATAAATTTATAATCGAATATAGTTGTAAAATCTAGTCAAAATCCATGGAACATAATGTAAATCACAATTCATCATATCCCATTAGCAAAACATTAGATTTTTACAAGTTGAATTCAAAACCCCAGAGATTTGTGATAGACTTTCATAAATTAAGAAAGAATGGGCATGGGTGTGAATGAAAACACCCATTCGTAACCCTATATACCTGGGTAAGATCAGATTCTAAGTGAATACAATGGAGAATTGATAGGGAAAAGCTTGAATCTATGCTTGATCTCTCTTGAATTCTCTTAATTTGCATGCATGGGAATGGCTTAAGAATAAAGGGACTTAACCTATCTTATTATGCCCAAAAAAATACATAAAGCAACGTAGTTTAGGGCCTTACAACATAGAAATGTCGAAAATACCCAGAAAATTTTTCAAAGATCAATCCTACGGAAGGCATACCAACAAGTCTTTGGAAGCTACCACGACTCGTAGAGTTTATGGCCACGTCATATGCACTTCCAGACCCTGATCCCAGATTCATACCACGGCTCGTGGGATGACTCGTCCTTTAATCAAATGGGTCGTTGAGTGGATCATTGCTTGTCCCCTGAAAACCCTGAGCTTCTCCTTACAACAGGCCTCACCATGACTTTCATGGTTACTTCCAATGAGTCGTGGTAACCTGTCCAAGTTAAGTGCATTGGAAATCTAACCACCTAGACAATGATTGGTGACAACGAGTTGTCGTAGCTCACAACGAGTCGTTGAATGACTCGTTATATCCCCATGCTTAAGTCCAATACTCACCCACAATCTGTGGCTCGTTGTTTAAAGGAAATGATTCGTTATATCACTAGTTGTATCCACCCCTTACCCAGGGACCCACAAAACCCTGTTGCTAACAATGGCTCGTGGTTTTCCAACCCACGCAGTCCATTACATCACTCGTCCTGTGATTTTTTTCAGTTTTTCAGCCAACTTCAAATTTTGACCCCAGGTCCAATCTTAGGCATTTCGGGTATTACAATATCTCCCCATTGGCAACATTAATCCTCAGATATTGGAAACAAGAGGAGAAAAACAAAGACATGAAATTCTTACACCCAAATACTAATCATGTAAATTGAAACTAACTTTGAATAACTACCTCCAATTCATATTACATAATTGAACTGATTTCATGCTTTGGCCATCCATAAACATAAACTTGAACATGATTTGATCATGAAAACTAAATAGAGTTGTAGGGAAAAGCTGATACCTCAAGCCCGGAACTAAGCGGTAGAGAGGCAAGTGTGGGTATTTAGCCATCATATCATTTCGGCTTCCCATGTAGCACTCCTTCAACTGTCACCATTCCTCATAATACTTTAAGCTGAAGCTGCTTATTTGGTTCCTAAGCTTCAGGCACGGCGTCTAATATTGTGGAACCTCGCATAGCTAAGGCTGCTATTTTTATATAGCAGCGTCACAAGGACTACTAGAGCTGGATCTCCCAAATATTTCCTCAAAAGCAATACGTGATACATGATACATAAAGACAACTCTGAGGCAATTCAACTCATATGCTACCTTACCAACTCTTCTCATAGTCAGTGGGGACCAACATAGGGGATTGAGTTTTCCTTTCTTCCCAAACCGCATCCCACTCCCTTCATGGGAGACACCTTGAAAATACCCAATCATCCACCTCAAACTCCAACTCTCTCCTCCTAACATCAGCATAGGACTTTTGACAACTCTGAGCGGTCTAAAGCCCATCTCTTATCAATTGAACCTTCAACATAGCATATAGACAAAATCGAGCCCTATCATATTTTCTCATGAACCTCAAACCATTCGATGGACGATCTACACCTCCCTTCCACAGGAAACCTCAGAATGAATTTGCATCTGAATAATTGAAGTATGGAGCCTCGAATGGTGCCATCTGAATGGTGAAGTGATAACTGTTATTATATGAAAACTCAATCAGGGGCAAGTGGTTGTCCCAACTACCTTTGAAGTCCATCACAAATGCTCTCGACATGTCCTCGAGAGTCTGGATTGTCCGTTCCACTTGACAATCCGTCTGCGGATGAAATGCCATGCTGAGCTTAATCTGAGTCCCAAGCCCTTTTTGGAATGACCACCAACACTGAGAGGTAAATTGAGTACCTTGGTATGAAATAATGGACAAGGTCACTCCATGTAATCGAACCAACTCCCGCATATACAGTCTGATATAATCACCTGAATTTGTGGTTTTTACCGGTAGAAAATGTGCAGCCTTGGTTAACCTGTCTACCACAACCCAAATGGAATCATATTGATGGCGAGTATGAGGTAGTCCCGTTATGAAATACATGTTAATTTATTCCCACTTCCAAGTAGGAATCCTGATATATTGAAGTACTCCTCTTGGCCTTTGATGCTCAACCTTTACTTGCTGACAGTTCGGGCACCATGCTACGAATTCTTCAATATCCTTCTTCATGCCATCCCACCAATAGATTTCTTGTAATTCACGATACATCTTGGTGGAACCTGGATGGATAGAGTACCTGGTTCCATGTGCCTCATGCAATATCCGGCTCCTTAAATCATCAACATCTGGAACACATAGGTGACCCTGGTACCGAAGCACACCATCTCCCCATTGGGAGAAGACCTCTACCTTCTGACTTCGAACAACTTCTTTCAACTTTATCAAAATCGGGTCCTCATCTTGTCTAGCTTTCACATCAGTCACTAAGGACAATTTGGATCCGCTTTGAACAACAACACCGCCATTGGTAGAGTCAACCAACCTAACTCCTAACCTTGCGAGACGATGCACATATTTCACCAGTTCTTTCTTTCCTTCATCCACGTGGGACACACTCTCCATAGAGAGTCTACTAAGTGCATCCGTCACCACATTAGCCTTACCCGGATGGTAAAGAACACTCATATCATAGTCTTTGAGTAGCTCTAACCACCTCATTTGCCATAGATTGAGATCTTTCTATGTTAGCACATATTGCAAGCTCTTATGGTCTGTAAACACATCCACATGGACCCCATACAAGTAATTTCGTCATATCTTCAATGCGAGTACCACTGCAGCCAACTCAAAATCATAGGTCGGGTAATTCTTTTCACGGATCTTTAACTGTCTATAGGCATATGCTATCACTTTCCCTCGCTGCATTAATATGCACCCAAGTCCGATTCGTGAGGAATTGCAATACACCACGAAACCATCCGTACCCTCGGGTAGGGCCAACACCGGTGCGGTAGTAAGTCGAGTCTTCAACTCTTGGAAGCTCTTCTCACAAGCCTCCGACCATTGAAACTTCACCTTCTTCTGAGTTAACTTGGTCAAAGGTGCTGTGATTGATGAAAAACCCACAACAAATCTCCGGTAGTAGCCAGCTAGGCCCAAGAAACTCTGAATATCTAAAGGATTCACCGTTCTAGGCCAATTCTTCACCTCCTCGATTTTTTGAGAATCTACTTTTATGCCTTCGCTTGATACTACATGGCTCAAGAAGGCTACCGAGTTCAACCAAAACTCGCACTTGCTGAACTTTGCATACAATTGGCGTTCCTTGAGAGTCTGAAGCACTACTCTCAAATGAGCGGCATGCTCCTCCTCGCTCCGAGAGTATATAAGGATGTCATCAATGAACACGATCACAAACATGTCCAGGTACGGCTTGAACACCCTGTTCATCAAGTCCATAAAAGTTGCAGGAGCATTTGTTAGTCCAAAAGACATAATTACAAACTCATAATGACCATACCGTGTCCTGAAGGCTATCTTTAGGATATCACACTCCCGAACACTGAGCTAATGATACCCGGACCTGAGGTCTATCTTGGAGAAACACTTGGCACCCTGAAGATGGTCAAACAAATCATCGATCCTAGGAAGAGGGTACTTGTTCTTAATGGTGACCTTGTTCAATTGTCGATAGTCAATGCACATTCGAAGCGAACCATCCTTCTTCCAAACAAATAGGATTAGTGCACCCCATGGAGACTTGCTCGGTCAAATGAAGCCTTTATCTAGTAGGTCCTTCAACTGATCCTTCAATTCCCTTAGCTCTGTTGGAGCCATCTTGTAAGGAAGGATAGATATGGGCTGCGCGTTGGGTATAAGGTCAATATCAAAATCAATTTCCCTCTCGAGAGGAACACCTGGTTAATTATAGGGAAAAACCTCTAGATACTCATGCACCATCGGAACTGACTGAATAGTCGGGGTCTCGGACTCAACATCCTTAACCCTAGCTAGATGATACATGAAACCCTTAGAAATCATCTTTTTGGCCTTAAGATATGAAATAAATTGATTTGCTGGTACAACCGAACTACCTTTCCACTCCAAGACTAACTCACTCGGAAAACGGAATTCCACTCCACGGGTTCTACAATTAACAGAAGCATAACACACATACAACCAGTCCATGCCAAGAATAATGTCGAAGTCAGTCATGGCTAACTCTACAAGGTGTGCGGAGTGACTTTATGCAATATAGTGACCGGGCATCCTCTATACACCCGCCTAGCTACAATTGAATCACCAACAGGAGTAGAAACTAAAAATGGTTCTGACAGAGTCTCGGGACTAACTCCAAAGCTACTAGCAATGTAAGGAGTCACAAAAGACAAGGTAGCCCCCAGATCTAGCAAAGCATAAACATCAATATGGAAAACTCATAACATACCAGTGACNCTAGCAAAGCATAAACATCAATATGGAAAACTCATAACATACCAGTGACCATATTCGGTGAAGTCTCCTGCTCCTGACGTGAGGCGAGGGCGTAGAATCTGTTTTGGCACTGTCTGCCACCCCCACTAGAAGATGCTCCCTGCGGAGCTGTACGTGTTAGAGCTACTGCTATGCTAGTGGTTTGAGCATGACCTCTATCACCATCCTGTCTAGCAAAAAGACACGCTCAACACATGTGGCCGAAACTACCATACCCATAACAACTATCTGAGCCGATCAAACACTCCCCGATATAACTCTTGCCGCACTTCCCACAGGCTGGGGAGGTACGCTCTACCTGTGTGCCCCTTTGGTCTCTCAATATTGAAGACCTACTCTTCTGATCACCCTTGGGTCTGGATGGAACACTAGCTGATGATGGTGCTGGATCTAGTGACCTCTGCTGAAACTGAGGGCAGTGACCACCGTCGGATCTCTGATGAGTAAACCCATGGATATCTGTTCGAGCCCACTTTGTCTCCCTCTCCTTCGCATGAGCCACCTCCATCTGCTGTGCGTAAGATACTATATGGGGAAATTTCATATCCCAATGAAGCATGACAGTCCCGCAGTCTTTGTCCAAATAACCCACCACACCATGAACGAATCAACTCACCCGTTCCCTCTAATCAACCACTAACTCTGCGGAACATTTTGACAAGCGAGTGAAATCGAGAGCATACTACTGTAACGTTATTCTTCCCTGCTTCAAATTCAAAAATTCTATTGCCTTTAACTCCCTCATCTCCTAAGGGAAGAATTGATCTAGGAATGCCGTGTGAAACTCCTCCCAAGTAACTGGCCCTGCTCCGGTGGCCCTAGCATTTCTCCATTGCCTGAACCTAATATGTGCGACCCCTTTCAGCTGATACGAGGCCAACTCTACACATTCAACCCCATTCACCCCATAACCTGGGTGATCTTTACTATCTCGTCAATAAACTCATGTGGGTCCTCATCCACTTTGGACCCAAGGGACTCCAGAGGTTTCATCCTCAAGAAATCTCTAATCTGGGCTGCTGCCGCATTGCTATTCTATGGGATATGTGCAATAGCCTGTTGGTTGACCTGGGCGGTCAAGGCCTGCGCCAACATCTGGATAGTCGCCCAAAACTCCACGTGGGCAACTAGCTCTGGTGCTTGGGGCTCCTGAATAGGTGGGGCTTGCTGATGCCCATGACCATTGCCATCTTCGTGGCCTTCATCGTTCCCATTTCTTCTTCTGTTCATTCTTCTGGGAGATATGATTCTGCAATCGCAAATAGCACGAATTAGAAGAATAGAAAGACTTTTCATCGCATGACATAGATCATGAAAGAAGGTGGCATTTCCTAAACGTCTCGTAGCCTCTTTGTCATAAGTGTGGCACGCTTCACACCCATGAAAAAGACTCTACTCAACGCGGCTTGCAGACACCTTAGGATACTTCAAACCTATTACTCTGATACCAAGTTTGTCACAACCCAAACATAGACCCGGATTGTAACACGGGACAAGAAATCCCGAAAGGCCCCAAGTCAACCCATGGCATAAGCATATATCTAACTTCATTCATTTTAAGCAAAAGATTGAAACTAAGTCATAGAGGAAATGTAAACATAACATAACATGTCATAACATTCGGAAACACTGGATATATACATAAGCTGAATACTACATACTGTTTGAAAGCCTCTACTGCATAAGATGGGTTGTTGGGAAAACACCCACAACTAACCCGGCCAAATACTAAAACATAAAATAACATAAATTTCTAGTCAAATGGCCCTCGGAACGTGAGGACTCACCAACAAGTTGAAAGTGAACTTTGAGATGGTCTAAGGATGAGGATGAGACTGAGAGCCAAGTCCTGTATCATGAAACGATACAACATAGAAAGTATGCGGTCAGTACGTGGAATGTATCGAGTATGAAAGGTAAGTAAAACGGGCATTTAAGATATATATAAAAACTCATAAGACATCATAAGAGTAGGACATCATGCTCATATCGTAAATATTGTAACATAACATAAGACTCAAGGTTTTCAAAAACATTCATAATACATTCGAAATCATAATCATGAGAGAAAAGCCGCATTGAACATAACTTTAGCCAATATACATAATCATAGACATGCATAAATCATGAGGAACAGTGGGAGGACTCGTCATAACTGACACCATCATGGTAGAGCTTTTATGATGCCCCAACTATCTCACTCAAGTGAGTAGAGTCACCCCTGGCTTGACAGGCGAGGGACGTGCATTATGTGATATCACGAAAGAGGGGATCATTATCTTTGTAATGTATCATTATTAACCCACGGTGGCACATGTTATGAGACACCGACGTAGTCCTTTGAATGTCGGGCTACTCGGTGCTAGACACGGCTCCCAAAACATGCATATTAGGCTCATACGTAAATCAATAATATCATTCATTAAGATTCATGGCTAAAATAAACATTCATCATTCATCGATCCCCATTAAAACATGATTAGCCAAGAATCAAAGGCTCTTTAGTCGGGAAACATCATAAATCAATAAATCATGAGATCCATTTCATAAACCGTAAATCATTCTTCAATATGTCGGAATAGCCCAATACTTTACCATGCTTTTAAATACTCAATTCATTCAAAAACATGCTTATAAACATGGGTAACTTGAAAATATGCTTTTCATCATCAATAGTTCATAAATCATAAGACCCATGCATACTTGAAGATCATGCATATAACTTGTAAATCATCAAAGCATGTTGGGTATTTAAATAAATTCATATTTCAAATCATAGATCATGCCGGGTTTGTAAATATCAACAACTGAAATGTAGATCATAAATCGATTCATCATAGATCGTGCATAATTAGGCTTAATTGAGTAGAAATCAAAATCAATAAATTTATAATTGAAAGTAGTTGTAAAATCTGATCAAAATCCATGGAATATGATGTAAATCACAATTCATCATACCCCATGAGCAAAACATTAGATTTTCACAAAGTTGAATTCAAAACCCCATGAGATTTTTGATAGATTTTCATAAATTAAGAGAGAATGGGCATGGGTGTGAACAGAAACACCCATTCGTAACCCTACATACCTGGGTAAGACTAGATTCTAGAGNATTTATATTCACGCCAAGAAGTCCCGTTTTGGAGGTAAAGGCCCCCAGGTGTAAGACTAGATTCTAGAGTTCTTGAATGCCCAATGAATAATTGATAGGGAAAAGCTTGAATCTTTGCTTGATCTCTCTTGAATTTTATTAATTTGCATACATGGGAATGACTTAAGAAAAAGAGACTTAACCTATCTTATTATGCCTAGAAAAATACTTAAAACGACGTAGTTTAGGGCCTTAGAGCATAGAAATATAAAAAATATCCTTAATAAAATACCCAAAAAATTCTGCACAAATCGATCCAACGGGCGTACCAACGAGTCGTTGGAAGATACCACGACTCGTGGTATGTCACGTCATATCCACTGCCCAGACCCTGATCTCGGATTCATACCGTGGCTTGACAGGACCACTCTTCCTTTGATCAAATGGGTCATTGAGTCGATCATTGCTTGTCCCCCTGAAAACCCCGAGCTTCTCCTTACAACGAGCCTCACCATGACTCGTGGTTAATTCCAATGAGTCGTGGTAACCATATGTTAAGTGCACTGGAAATCTGACCACCTAAACAATGATTGGTGACAATGGATCATTGTAGCTCACAATGAGTCATTGAATGACTCGTTACATCCCCCATGCTTAAGTCCAGTACTCACTCACGATCACCAACAATGACTTGTTAAATTCAATGAGTTGTTACATCACCCGTTGTATCCACTACCACCAGGACCCCCAAAACCACGACAGGTAACAACGGCTCGTGGTTTTCAACCACTAGTCATTACATCACTCGTCCTGTGACTTTTTCCCAATTTTTCAGCCAACTTCAAATTTTGATACTGGGTCTAATCTTAGGCATTTTTAGGTTATTATACTTACTTTCGAGGTCCTAAGATGCCATGGGGAATATTAACTGCACAAATAATTTTGTCATTTTGCCCCTCCTTCTCCTTCTAGCCGAAAAGAGTTCTCATGCACTTCACTCCTACTCACTAGTCTTGCCACGATTCGACCAGTCTAACCCCAGGCCTCTTGAACCTCTCACTTCTGACTTATATTTTTCACTCAGGGATTATGCACCCACACAACGCCACTAATTTTTAGCGAACCTTTACCGGTACAGGAATGCAGCTGACTCACTAGGGAATTTGAATCGTCACTATGTTAGACTCGTTCGCTGCAGCAATGCATTTTCTGCTATGGCAGAACAAATGTCCGCTGCAGTGGACTATCAGGCAATTTAAAGACCAAAGGTACGGTTTTTGACCTCATTTCACCCCTTTCACTATAAAAGTTTTCAACTCCTCTCAACCTTCCAGTGATTTTCTCAACTTTGCTCAGGTAATATTCGTTCTTTCCACTTAATTATGCTCTCTGCTTCATAATGGTCACCTATCCCATGTCTATTTACTTGATTTGGGGTTTGGTTGGGGTGGGAAAGACCCAACTTTTTTTTTGGTAATATAGGGGTAGTTTTACGAAGCATGCTACTATTTTTTACGTTCTTAAGTCACTTGAATCGTTCCCTGCACTCTATAGACTTTTTTCATGGGGGTTTTCCGGCTAGAAATTATGGGGTTTTGGGTAGGGTGGTGGTTTGAACTTACTTGAGTCCCTATGGCTTGAAGGAGAGGGATGTAGGGTTTAAAACTAGTTGTGGGGCTTGGGTTTACTCCCCCCTTGCCCGATATATGCCGAATTTGGAGGAAAATGAAAGTTGAAAAATCTGCCCTCCATTGTTGCGGTCGGAGTCTACTGGGGAGGATGATGCCTACTACGGCGGGTCCCTTACCGCTGCAGTGGACTTGTCATGGCGGTCCCTATTTACCGTGGCAGTCTCATTGCAGCGAATCATCTCCCCGCTGCAGCGGTCGCCTCTTAGGTAGATTGCCTCTCTAACTCTGTTTCCCTTTCCTTGTGTATTTATCTAACAATTGTTTTCTCCACAGGATTTCACCATGTATAGCAGTGGCAGCAGTCACACCTTCGGCTACATTCGGTTTGTGACCGACCAGTGCTAGTTATGGCACAATGAGTAGGTGGCTAAGGGTCTGTTGCATGAGAGAGGATTCATTATGCAGGATGTGCAGATAAGGCGCTGAAATTCTATCCCCGTCTATAAGAGATGGGGGGGGGCCCATTGATCAAGGAGCCCTGCAAGGCCAATGAAAACTAGGTGAAGGAGTTTTATACCAACCTCCCCACTGTGAACTGGGACTGTTCGAACCCGGTAGACTATGTTCGAGAGATGCAAATCATTCTCAGCGCTGCCTCAATCAATGAGGCATTGGGTTTGTCCAATCCCCTTGAGGCCGAACTAAAATCCAGGGACATGGACGATAACGGGAGGTGGCTAGTGGATACTTTGGTTTTGGAGGAGGAAAGGGTTGGGGTTCATCTCACTGTAGCATCACCCACACTAGCATTAGGGGTACCACTTCACGGTTGAGGTCCCGAAATGGATGAATTTAGTGTCTCGGAGGATCCACCCATCCACCAATGTCATTGATGTGACCTACCCTCAAGCTTTAGTGGTGTCCTGTCTCTTGACTGAGGTGCCGGACAATATGGGGACACAAATAACGGAGGAGTGGAAGTATTTCTTGGCCAACAGTGTCACTGTATTTCCCTTTCCCTCTCTCATTACCCTGTTCTATAGCGGGCCAAGATGCACTGGGAAGCTAGGGACGTCATGGTGGCATGTGACATGCCCTTTGATCTCCTGAGGGTGAAAGGGGCATAAGGGAGGGGCGGGAAGAAGAGGAAGGCTGCTTCTAGCGATGAGGGTAGTGGGGACAGCCCTTCCAGGTCTGCTAGTTCGTTCGAGCGAATCAATACAGAGTGGCCGCTATGCGTGAGCTGTTGGGAGGATTGCCCATACCTCCTTCAGGCGACAGGCTATCTAGCAAATCTTCTAAAGATCTAGATGGTGTGCAGGGCGTGATTTCCTCCTTGGCCCAGGTTTATGTATAGCTCAGAGAGGACCTAGAGAGGGAGAAGAGAAAGCGACGCTCCGGGGACAAGCTCTTCGTCCGTATGAAAGGGGATCAAGAAGATCCTGAAGACCCTCTCCCTTGGATCCAGGACACCCTAGGTGCCAGAGAGGAAATACCAGAGTTCTCCTTCCTTAGTGAGTTCGATGATGAAGTGGCTGGTGACCTTAGCGGCGGCAGGAATGAGGCCTCTAGTTAGTTAGGGCAACTGTGTACCTTCCTCCCCTGCTCCCTTTAGATAATTGATTTGGGGTTGCCCCCTTTTGGGGCATGTAAGACAATTATCACTCTTTTCTTTTGCCTATTTTGGATAATTCTACTTATTTTTCTGTTGGTATACGGGTTCCCATTTGGCATTCCAAGGGAAATGGCCTTGTTCTGAGCCCACTTACTATCTATTGCTGGAAGTTCTCGTTCACATCTATACGCTTTATTTCGTAGCTTTTAAAATAATTGGAAAATTTCTACAAAACAGGGGAGTGGGTCTGCCTAGCATTCGTTCACTGCAGCGATCATTTTCTTGCTGCAGCAAACCCGCTATGGCGGTCTATCTATCGTTGTAGCGAGTCCACAGTAGTGAAACCCATTTCGTTGCAGCGAGAACTCTCTAAGTAGTGTGCAGTTTCCGAAAAAGTAGTTTCTTAGACTCTACGATCCCTCATTCGTTATTTATTACCACACTACTGCCATGTAGTACTGCACACAAATATGCATCGTCAAATTCCAATTGGTCTCTTATAAATACCAATTGGGCCATCGAGATACCAAGTGAATCTCACCATATACCAATCGGACTCAGCCCATGTGGGTAACACACTTGGACCATACGATAGGAGAGAAATAAAAAGAGACTTCCTAGATGCCTCACAGCCTTCCGAAGATTAGAGATGGATGTCCACACACCAATCCGTGGAACTGTACTTGACATTGCTCTTGTACTTGTGAGATCAGTAACCTAGACACTCTGGTACCAACTTGAAACAACCCAAATAGGCAGGTTGTATAGGCACTTACTCAACTTTAGTTCGACAGGAGAGCCTCTTTATAAAACACCATTTTTAATACTATAATAGAGTTAATAACAAATAATAGATCTTTATTCCAAACAAATCATCAATATATTCTTTCAATTGACTCAACATAATAAATCATAAAAGGATTTTTCAAAATTAACTCTTTTTAGAGATCTAGCCTAGGCAGGTACAAGAGTTCTATTCAAAAATACAAGACAACAAAGAAAAGACATAGCTTCGCCTGTGGAGAGAAGGAAGAAGCTTATGATGAGTATTTTCACGTCAATTATGAGACTACAAACATCTTCCATAACCTACACCCAAAAAAGTATAGCAAGGTAGTATCAATACACCACAAGTACCGGTAGGCATCATCGGTTGACTAAAATTAGTTCATGCAATAGTATAAAATTAATATGCAATCAAATCCCTCAATTTTAACAACAATTCGCCATATTATCAATCCAATTACATTCACCAAAAAGGTAGTCATCAGATAACACGAAATCTAAAACCAGTCGGAATAAGGTATTAAGCCAGCCTGCTCACTGGATTGGGCCTCGCTGAAGTGGTGGTATGTCTGTGGCAGCGGTAAGATTACTGCTGTAGTGGTACTGTGTAGGTAGTAGCTCGACCAGACTATCAACCTTAGGTTCCTCACTTAGCAATTTCTCATAATTATTTCATCAACTCCGAACATGTTTATGCATGACAAAAATTCAACAATCAGTTTCTCAACTTATCACATTGGATACACACATGAATCTTGAATACTTAATTCATCAACTTATCACCTTGGATATACACATGAATCCTCAAAAATCAATTCATTAACTTATCACATTGGATATACATATGAATCCTTAACAATTAATTCATCAACTTATCACATATTAATAAATAGTCATTACATTTATGAAGTTATAACCCACACATCAATATTAAATCCATAGTTAGCGATACATTCAATATCTCAGTTTTATACTATTCTTATATCATTGAACCAATCCTTTCTATTCAACTCTCTTTCAATATCATATCATCAGTAATGTGTTGAGCACATGCCTACGTCACATCACCACACACACTCACATGGAATATCGCAATACATGCCAGAGGATCTTATTTCTTCCCTCTAGTCATGACTTACAAATGACTCTAGAAATTCATGTACTGTACTGACGTGGTACCTGCTCCCACTCATCTGCTCATTCAAATGCTCCTCAGATACGAGCCACTCAATTATAATCACTCTCCCGGATGCTCCCCTCGGGCATGAGCCACTTATATCAGGATAAAGCATGCTATCCACTTTTATTCTCATATTCAATATGTTATCAATCAATGAATTAGTATGAGTTTGAGAGGCATCATGTTGCCCTCATCAACTTGGTTACACTCACCAGTATTCAACCACTCACACGACAATTTAAAAAACACATATAATATATCAACGCACCCTAAATTCACATCATCATTTATTAACATTCATTATTTCCAAGCTCATATTAGAACCTTATTAACACATCATAACATTGACGATAATTAGTGTCTGCAAACCAACTAAGCATGCTGTCATTCCACACATATACACATCATTATCTGTCATAACCTAGGTGGCCATGATTGGCACCTATACTATAACCCCTAGTGGGCGAATCAACAAGCCCCAACTAATTATCCAATCTCAATAGAAATACGGATAAATCACATTGTGAAGATAAATAGTGGAATCCTTAAATAAACGAAAGGAAAATAAACGCGTCTATTACATCCCCAGAATCTAAAAGTCATTGTACTTGAGGACATCTACCGAACATAGTCAAAAAGTGAGTAAATTAAGAAATCAATAAATCAATGTCTGGACAAAAGACATCTTCTGTGGTGGAAATATAGCAGCATGTCCGGATCTGCTCACCTTCTAATGTCTGGCTACTGCTCTACAAATGGGGTCGAGATGAACTCCCTAGATTGGGGTTTGCACTCAAAAAAGAAGTGCATGAGTAACATCAATACGACATAATGCACTGGTAGTCATCATCGGCTGACCGTAAATAGTAACATATATATGGTGAAATAACAACATACGATTACCAAAATACAAATTCATTAAATAGTACTCAATCTATAATTAATTAGTGTACGGTGTTGGGCCGGCCTACTCACTGGATTTGGCCTTGCTGTAGTGGTACTTGACCACTGCCACGGTAGTAAAGGTGCTGCCACAGTGATACTGCATTGGCAGTAACTCGACTCAACTGACCACCTTCAGTTCTTCCTTAACAATTCTCCACATTCAATTCATTAATTCTGCACAAGTTATGCATAGCCGTAAGTTCAACAATTAATGTACCACTGACCACATGGAATATATGATGGAATCCTCACAACCATTCACTCAACTCATCACAAACTCATACGTGACTTTACAAGTAATTATTAGTTATAATAAGCACATTAACATTGCTAATCCATAAAAACTACACAAACAAGGATTTCAGTTTCATCACATTCTCATACTTTTAAACCGGTCTTTATTATTTGAGTTCTATCTTGGTATCATAATGCTTGTGATATGCTGGGCACACCCCTCCGTGACATCACCATAATCACTAAAAATTGAACATCACTGCACACACATGCTAGAGGATTTTATTTCTATCCTTCCAGTCATGACCTGCAGGAGATTCTAGAAATTCATGCACTACACCGGCGTGGTACCCGCTCCCACTCATTAGCTCATCTGGATGCTCCCCTTGAACATGAGCCACTCTACTATAACCGCTTGCCCATATGCTCTCCTTGGGCACAAGCCACTCATCTCAGGACAAAACATATTATCCACTTTCATTCTCATAATTTGGTATGTTATCACTAAGTCAATTGACATGATTCTTAGAAAGCCTAATTACCTCCATCCACTTGATTATACTTACCAATCATCGATCACTTTCGTGGAAACACGAAATAACACATATCACATCTCAAAACACCAAAATTCACACCACATAAGTAACAACATCAAATCAAGTTCACTTCATCA
This sequence comes from Datura stramonium, assembly GCA_018107945.1. Classification (NCBI taxonomy): domain Eukaryota; kingdom Viridiplantae; phylum Streptophyta; class Magnoliopsida; order Solanales; family Solanaceae; genus Datura; species Datura stramonium. The sequence goes on along the minus strand of JACEIK010005068.1, from coordinate 31,793 downwards.
ATTGAGTTTAACATGTGAATTATTAACAACAACTAGTGTCTGAGGACCAACCAAACACGTTATCATTCCACACACAAACATGTCATTGTATAAATTCTAACTCCTTCTAAAACCATAACCTACCTCAATTGGAGGATTCGAATGCCAATTACTCCGCTGGAGCCTTGCCTTCCTCAATGCCTTGGAACGCTTGAAATCTATGAATAATAGTCACAAGAGTGCTTCATTAATGACTCTTCAATTAAGGGTCTTAGGAAATTCAAATCCACCCTATACTACTCAATGTTTACGGTCTAATTCCATGCTCAAAGATTGAATTATCAAAACCCAACCCTTCTCCCTCAATTAGCCCTAGTTTCTACCAACCTAGGTTTCCTTGCAAATTCCACCATTATAGGTCCCACCTTGATTCAATGGTATTAAGGAATCAGAAGTAGAAGGAATAAGCCAAGAATCGTACCTTGGGAAGAAAAACTGCTCTGCCCTTAGGAAAATCGCCCTTCATCTCTAAAAATTTGTGCCTTAGAGTAATGGGGTAAAAACCTCCGAAATACTTACTGCCTCCCATTGTATGCTACAACAGTCACATTTCCGCTATAGCAGAGCCGCTATGGCGGTCAAGACACTGCCACGATGTATCCAACAATTACTCTCCTTGTCCATTTTGGTGGGCCTCCGACCGTGGTAATGGTCTCACTGCAACAGTTTTCCCTATGCTACAGCGGGCCCCCAGTAACTAGTAGCTCCCATTCCTTGCACTAAAACTAGTCCTCAATCTCAACTTTAACTAACACTCACCCACCACCTTTCCACAAACAACCTAGGTGAAAAGAGGGTTTTCTGGACTTATTCCCCCCATAACAATGAACGGGTTGTTATATCAGATACCAAGTAAAATAGTGTTCATTCCTGAATGGACTAAGAAAGCAAGAAAAGAGACATACCAGATTCTATAAATAGCTGGGAGTATTTATCCCGTATGTCAGCTTTGGTCTCCCAAGTGACTTCCTTTATGGGACGATTCTTCCACTAGACCTTTACTGTTGTGATCTCTTTTTATCTTAATTTACGGACCTCCCTATTAATTATTGCCATAGGCTCCTCCTCGTAAGTCAGGTTTTCATCAAGCAACACTGAATCCCAGCAGATTATGTAGGACCCATCCCCATTGTATTTTTCATAATGGAGACATGAAATATCAGATCCACTCTCGACAACCCTGACGGTAGATCCAGTTCATAAACTATCTCTCCCACATGCTAAAGAATGTCGAACGACCCAATATAACTCTGGCTAAGCTTTCCCCTCTTTCCAAATATCATCACCCCCTTCATGGGAGAAACCTTCAGCAACACCTGCTCTCCTATCATGAACTCTGTATCCCTCACCTTTTTATCGGCATGCTGCTTCTACCTGCTTTGAGTAGTCACCAGTCATTCTTGTATCATCCTAGCTTTCTATAAGGACACTTTAAGCAAGTTAGTGCCCTATGGTCTCACCTCAAACGCATCGAACCAGTCGATTAGGGATCTTAATTTCCTTTCATATAGAGCCTCGAATTGCGCCATGCCAATAATTGAATGATAGCTATTATTATAAGCAAATTCTTCCACAGGTAGGAACTTGTCCCAATGGCCACCAAACTCTATCACACACGCCTGAAGCATATCCTTTAATACCTGAATTATCCTCTCTGGCTATCCATCTGTGTGCGAGTGAAAGGTCATGCTCAAATCCAATTTGGTACCTAATTCAGCATGCAAGGTTCTCCAAAAGTAAGACATTAACTGTGTGCCCTTGTCTGAGATGATTGAGATTGACACCCCATGCAATCGAATCACCTCTTTCACATATAGTTTGGCCATATCTCTCTGGATTGTAAGCCACCTGTACAGGCAAGAAATGGGCAGGCTTAGTCAGTCTATCAATAATAACCCAAATGGAGTCAAACTTCCCCAACGTCTTTGGAAGGCCAACCACGAAGTCCATCACTATCCACTCCCACTTCCACTTTGGGATGGGCATTCTCTGGATAATACCCCAGGTTTCTGATGCTCATATTTCACCTGCTGATAGTTTAGGCATTAGGCAACATGCTCAACAATGTCCCTATTCATTCTGCTCTGCCAATAGTGTCGCTTAAGGTTATGATACATTTTAGTAACCCCAGGATGGATAGAGTACCTCGAGTTGTGAGCTTCTGACACGATAGTTTTGATCAGCTCCCATCTCGGGGAACACATACACACCCACTTATCCTCAAATTCCCTTTGTCATCTATTATCTCATCCTTTATTTCCCCTCGTAAGACCTGGCCACAAATCTTACTCAGCCTTACATCCTCAAACTGCTTGGATTTCACCTCCTCTAGCAGTGTAATACCCTAGAAGTTCCTCTGACTAGGTTTGGAATTTGAAGTATGCTTCAACAAAAAATCTAAAAGTTTTCCTCAGTATGACTCATTGTAGAGTCGTAAGAAGGTTGTACGGGTCATAGGATGACCCGTGGTAGAGAGCTAGAAGTTCATCCTCCCATCCATGAGTCCCCACCACGAGTCGTGGTATGTGGGTATAACTTGTGGTTAGGAGTTGTAGTAGGTCATGGGATTTTTCAGGTGCTGATCTTACGAGTGATTGTACGGCGAGTAGTAAGGAACTACGAGCCGTGGTAGGAGTTGTGGAAATATTTAGAGAGTTGGAGGAAATTGGAATGGCTAATTATGACAGCCAAACACGAGTCGTAGGAGGATTGTACGAATTGTGGTACAGGTCATAGCAACTGGCAGTGCAGTTTTTCCCGTGAAATGTATTTTTATAAATCCTAAGCTCTTAAGTCCTAAACTACGTTGTTTTAAGCTCTGAAAGGAGTGTTTTAAGAGGGTTTAGCCTATGTCAAGTCATTAGGCTTTCCCGTGCATGCAAAAGTTTTGAATTTCCTTGGAAGATCAATCTAGAAATCCTATCAATTCTTTCCCAATTCTCTTGGGCTTTCATAGACAAGTTGAGAATCAGATTACCCAGGTATGTAGGGCTATGCATGATAGTTTCCTTTCACACTCATCCCCAAACTTCCCCTCAAGTTTATGAATTCAAGTTTATGATCTTATAAGGTTTTAACCCAATTTTATGAAATTCCCCATGATATATCTATGGGTTAATTCCCTTTATGTTTCAAAGCATGTTTTAAAATTTATGGATTTTTTTTACACAAATTGATTATGAATTCATGTTTTCAAGTTTTAGAAAATTATGCCCTATTATGCAAGTTTTATGAAAAGTCAAGTTTATGATTCATGCTTTCAAGTATGATGAGATATCTAGCATGATGAATGTTTATAAATTACCCATGTATGAATCCATGATTTTGACTTATGAAGTCAATTTCAAGTGTGCATGATTTTAAGTTTTGGGCAAGTCCACACATGTTAAGTATGTTTTCATGATTTTGACAAGCGTAATAAGATCAGCTTATCATATGTTTTGGAGTCAAGAATCCTACTACAACTTATGATATGTTTTGGAGTCAAGACTCCCTATGTTCAGATTTCAAACTATGCATGTGATTATGATTTTAGCTTCGTTGAAAAACGATGAGAGTACTATGCATGTTTTTGGGAGTAGTGTCTAGCATCGAGTAGGATTGGGGTTCCAAGATTTCCCAATCTTAGAACTACGTGCCAACATAGGTTTCTATATTTATTTAGGTCCTCTCAAGAGAGTTTTCTCCACCCGCAATGGGCCTTCAACTTGATATCGATATCATAGTAGCGTCCTTTGGCCCGAAAAGGTTTTGGACTGCTCATCCCACTTGAGTGTATTAGTTGGGGTATCACGTAAGCTCTAACGTTATGGGGTCGGTTGTGACTAGTCTCCCATTGTTCCTCATAATCTCAGTTATTCATGTTTATGACTTATGATATTATAGTTTACAGCAGGTTTAACCCAATGACCAGTTTATGAAATTTTACTTATGATTTCATCTATGACAAGTCAGATGATTTCTATTTTTAGCTTTGGATCATTCTATTCAAATATGATATTCAACTTATAACTATACATGTTTCAGATTCAGATTTCAGCATGCAGTCCTTACTCTCATGATCTTATGATTTATGTTTATATGCATGATTTCGATCAACATTTTCTCAACATGTTTTACTTACCTTGCATACTTAGTACATTTGAAGTACTGACCGCATACTCTATGCTGTATCATTTCATGATACAGGTCGGGACGATCAGACTTAGTTTCGCCGTTAGTCCACCTCTTTGCAGTTTAGTCCAGTTCCCATTATCAGTGAGTCCTCATATTCCAAGGACATTCAGTTTATCATCTAGTTATGTTATATTTAGTTTCATATTTTAGCGAGCTAGTTGGGTGTTGTCCCATCAGCTCATAAGATAATAGAGGCTTATTAGACATTATGTAGATTTTTAGCTTTGTCGAGTGTTGACTCTGTTTTATGATCGTTATGTTATTCAGACTTCTGCTTATTCATGTTACAGTTATCAAATTCCACTTGATGTATGTTCTTTAGTAATCATGTTCATGCTGTGAGTCGACTTGGAGCCATTCGTGGTTCTAGGTCCTGTGTCTCGATCTGGGGTCCCAACTCGGTCATGACAAGCAGAGATGACTTAGCCTCCATACTGGCTAATATTCCTCCTTTCTTTTCCAGCATGAGCCTCACCAAGCTATTCGCTAGTGTCTAAACTTCTCTAGTCATCGGGCACCAGGTAGCTTCCAAACAAGCCAAATTGCCCATGCTCGCTGCTTTTCGGCTCAAGGCAGCTGCCACTATATTTTCCTTCCCTGGATGATATAGAATTGTAACATCGTAGTCCTTCAGTAGTTTCATCCATATCCACTATTTTAGATTGAGATTCTTTTGGGAGAACACATATTGCAAGCTACGATGGTCTGTGAACACCTTACAACAAGCCCCGTACAAGTGATTCCTCCAGATTTTCAGGGTGAATACCACCTATGCCAAATTCCAGTTCATGTGTGGAGTAGTTCTTCTCATGCACCTTTAGCTGTCTCGAAGCATAAGAAATGACCTGTCCATCCTATATTAACACAACACCCAACCCAAACCGTGAGACATCATAATAGACTGCAAAATCTTTACCTTCTACTAGTAGTGCCAGAATAGGTGCCCGTTGTTAGCATGGTTTTGAGCTTTTGATAGCTCTCTTTGCATTCTTTGGACCACTGGAATGGCACGTCTTTTTGGGTTAGCCTTGTTAACCGAGAGGCAAAGGCCACAAATCCCTTCATAAATCGATGGTAATAGCTGGCTAGCACCAAAAAACTCCATACCTCTGTCACTGTAGTTGGCCTTACCCAATTTCAGATCGCTTCTACCTTTTGTGGATCCACCTTGATCCTGTCCTTGGAGACTACATGTCCCGTAAATGACAACAATTCTAGCCAAAATTCACATTTAGTGAACTTTGCATAAAGTTGCTTCTCCTTCAGCAGCCCCAACACAATCCTCAGATGGTTCTCATGTTCCTGCTTAGTCTTGGAATACACCAAAATATCGTCAATAAAATTGATACAAAGGAATCCAGATAGGATTTTAAGATAACATTCATCAAGATCATGAATGCTGCTGGAGTATTGGTGAGTCCAAATGACATGACTAGGAACTTTTAATTCCCATACCTAGTCCAAAAAGCTGTCTTTGGAATATCCTCAACATAAAATTTTAGCTGATCATAGCTCGATCTCAAGTAAAATTTTGAGAACATTTCTGCCCCCTATAACAGATCAAACAGGTTATCTATTTGGGGAAGAAATATTTATTTTGAATGGTTACCTTATTCAATTAACGATAATCAATGCACATCCGTATGCTACCATTCTTCTTTTTTGCAAAAAACACCGGGGAACCCCACGGAGAGACACTAAGCCTAATAAACCCCTCACTAAGCAGCTCTTGCAACTGTTTCATAAGTTCTCTCAGCTCAGCTGGTGCCATCATGTATGACAGTATGGAAATAGGTCGGGTCCCTGGATCTAAATCTATGCAAAAGTCAATGGAGATATGCAAGGAAAATCCGCGGGAAATACCTCTAGAACTTATGAACTATCGGGACCGACTATATAAAGGGACCCTGTCACAACCAAAGCTGAGACCCCAGACTGAGACACGAGACCTAGAACCATGAATGGCTCCAAGCTAACCCATGGTACATACATAGCATAATAAGAGATTTATAAGTAGAAATAAAGCATTAGCATGATATAAGCGGAACTCTGCGTATCACAAGGACAAAAGCATAAATACAAATCAACAATGCTGAACTGTCTATACATAATTGTCTGAAAAGCCTCTCCTACTATGAAGAGATGATGGGACAACACCCCTAACTATCTCACAATGTTTGAAACTGAAAGATATAATAAAAATATAAAGCTGATAATATTCTCGGAGAATGATGACTCACCCAAGGGAATAAAGATGGACTGGCCGGGAGCAAACTATTGGCAAGACTGAGATGGATCACCCGAACCTATATCATGAGATGATATAGCATAGAGTATACGGTGAGTACTTCGAATGTTCTTATTATTTAGAGGAAGCAAAATTTTCCAGTAAAACGATAGTATGAAATCATGCATGTAAATCAAGATAGATCATGAGAGTAAGGGCTATATGCTAAAATCCATATATCTGAAGTATATATATACTGTAAGCTATTCATCATAAGTTGAATATAATGATCCAAGGTTTGAAAGTAGAAATCACATAGCGTACTGTACTTGAAAAATAAGTTAGAACTCATAAACTGACCAATAGGTCAAATATGCTATAAGACATAGTATCATAGGACATGAACATGAGTATCTGAAAACATGAGAGCTCATTATAACCGACAACCATCACGTATAAGTGCATGATGATCCCACGTCTTGCCCACGTGGAGGAGAGCCATCCTAAGCCTTTCCAAGGCAAAGGACGAATAAGGTGTGATATCATGGGTGTGCCCTCAGGCAGGGGAAACACTCTCTTGAGAGGTCCCAAATAAGAATATATCCTACATTGGCGCATAGTTCAGACACCGAGGTCCTTGGAATCCCTGGTCTACTCGATGCTAGACACTATTCCCAAAACATGCGTATTCCTCATAATCATATATTCTCAAAATATAGCTTAAGTTTGAATATTAGGAGGTTTGACTCCAAATATCTCTTTAAACTGATCTTGTAGGCCTTTGCTAAAATCATGATAAACATACTTAACTTTACATAGGCGTGCCCAAATCATGAAATGATACATACTTGAAATAAGCTTTGTAATTCTAAATCATGGAATCATAAGTTAAGAATTCATAAATATTTATGCATACTAGATAATTCATCATACTTGAAATCATAGACTCATAAGCTTGAAATTCATATTTCATGCATAATAGGGCATAAACTTCATAAACTTGAAATCATGAATTAATAATTCAATCAAGGTTTAGATATGTCCTAATGGTCATGAAACATCCATTAAAACATGATGGGATTATAACCATAGAGAGAGTATTGAAAATTTCATGAAAATTGGGAAATAACCCTAGAATTCAATTTTACATGCTTAGAAACTTGAATCATAAAATTGGGATAAAATTGGGCATGAGGGTGGAATATTTTCTCCCATTTATAACCTTACATACATGGTCTTGAAGAATTCTCAACTTTCTTAGAAAACCAAAGGGAATTGATGAAGAATTGATGGAGAACCCTAGCGTCTCTTGAGGGGATTTGCTCTTCAATTTTGAGTGTTAGGAGTAGAATGAGGATTTAAGATGATTAAATCCTTTAAAACCCTTCTTCTTATGCTCAAAATGACTTGGTTTAGGAGTTAGTGACTTAGGAATTACGAAAACACCCTTAATGATCCTTTGAATATCAAGTTTTTCAATCACCCATCACATCTAATGAGTCACTTCACGACTCATGGGGAGACCTAATGACATATAGACCCATCCGTCGTGACTTTCGAAAAATAACATTTTCTCCAACTTGGCACCACGCAATGGGTGATTCAATGACCCATTAGGTCACTTGAAAGGTCACTGGATGACTCATCCTATGACCTGGTGATTTCATCTAAGCGTACACAAGAACACATGATCGTTAAGTATAATAGGATTAGAATTCCCGATTATTGATCCCTCAGAGACAGCTCAATCGTTTAAGGTTGCTTCTTTATTTTTCTATTCTATCAAATAGTTGAAATAAGGAATGATTTGGAGAATTGAACTACGAAAATATTTAAATATAAAATTAACTAAAGCTATTGCAAAATTGGTTTTACTTCAGATGATAATGAAAATATAGGGAAATAGCACTTCTACTTCAAGTTGAGTTTTCAAGATGTGATTATGCTATAACAATTCTTCCTATGGTTGTTAGTTGCAAGTTTTAAGTTGCTATCCCATTCCTTGCCACTCTCTCGAGTATCTATGAACTATCTAATGAATCCTAATGCCTATATCCTATGGTTGCAAGAGAAACACGAAACAACGGTTATGCCTACTAGTATTTCAACTAAATAGGGTTGAAGGGTATATCCATATCCTCAACAACAACTTCTATCCTCTCACCAATGGGTTCAAGAGTCTTTGAATTCCTGTTTTATATTTACCTTTAACCCTTTTGGTTCCCTTTCCCAAGTTCAACCAAAATCCAATAGATTTACTTTCAAGGCGATCTATCTAGTAAATAAGAAATTATAACAAGTAAATATAAACAACCATTAAAGAAGAATAGAAACTAGCATAAATCAGTCTTTCAAACTTCAACCATCCACTATGGACAAAAACCTAGAGTATGAGTTTAGCCACTCATAGATGTATCACCCCAGAAATCCCCGGGACTACTCTTCAGACTTAAAATGTGATCATGTAGAAAATTGGGAAAAAGGCCTTATTACAAGTCATAGTACGACTCATAGAATAGTGGTATGAGTCATACCAGGACCCCTAATAGAAGGGTCAAGGAAAATAGTATGGGTAACTAGGAGAAACCATGACTGCATGTCATGATTCGTACCACCAAGGTATGGATCGTACTAACCAATCTTGGAAAAATTCAGAGAAGAGGTCAGGAAATTCTAGGAAAACCCCGAGCCAAGGTACGACTTGTGGTAGGTGGGTATGGATCATACTATCCATTTATTATTTGAGTTTCAGAGAAATGTTCAAAATGCTTCGAGGAAACTACGAATCGTGGTAAGACCTGTAGTAAGATCTCATGGATTGTGGTACCCTTCTATGGAAAACTTTAGAGAATTGTGTTGAGTAGGGCCCCTAACCATAGACACTATTACTGATCGTATGATCCTAGTATGACTCGTAGTTTGAGTCGTGCAACCTAACATAAAGAATTTTTAATAACAGTTTCCAGGGGAATTTTTGTAAAACCCTAAGATCCTAACTTCTAAACTACGTCATATTGGGAATATTTAGAAGGGGATTAGATGACCCTCTCTCCCTATTCCTTCTAAAACACGCAAAAACTTACCATAAGAAACTCAGACAGACTCCTTCAGGAAAGTGCTAGGGCTTCTTCTCCTTCTCAAAGTTTCAGGTTCTTTCTCAAGGATTTTCCTCCAGGTATGTGGGAGTTCAACAAGGGTTTCCTTTCACCCTTGTGTCCCAAAATATTCAGTAATCCCAGTCTTAACAAATTCTAGAAATCAAGACCTAGGGCTTCCCAGTCAGCCTAAGAATTTCTTAATATTGATAATTCTTTAAGTGTACATGACTACTATTAGCTGAACTTCATGTTGTGGTTCAATTATACAATATGTTTTTCCTAGTCTTAATCTTTAACATGTTCTCTCTTTTAATGAAACTTTCATGAGTTAGAACCAGGTATAAATATTGTATTATCATTATATTCTTAATTGAATTATGAATGTTAGCACAGATACCTTGCTGAAAAGTCAATGCTCTTGGCATGTTTAGTCTCAGTGTTATTGTCAGTATTCAACATATTCAGTATTATCAGTTTATCAACATGTTATTCATTATATAGATTGTCATGACACTTTCAGATAAAGCAACTTTGACAAGTCTTAGAACACAGTCTCTTTCGGGTCCTTAGACTCTCAAGACACTTCTAGATAGGTAGTTCTGATTTAATCTTAGGACATCAGTTTTAAGCTATTAGCACAGTTAGATATAATTAAGTTCTAGTGCTAGTAGCACTTCAACTGAGCAGGCCGGGGTTCAGCGCACCCAGGTTCCCAGAACTACGTGCCACCATAGGTTATTAGCCCGAATGAGCCCCTAGATAGTGATCACATAGTTCAGCCACGATACCCTTGCAAGGTATACTAGGCTCTCTTCGATGTGGTTTATACATCAAACTCTATGTCTAGATCACGTGGTTACATATTGGTTATAGGCTCTCCCACAACACATTATAGTACAGTTATAGTCTTCAGAGCAGTCTTTTAATTTTAGGTTACTGATCACATATTTCTATGTGCTATATTATTTTATGATATAGGCTTAAGTACCCAGCCTCAACATTGCAGTTAGTTTCTCCAGCGATATTCAGCAGCTCTCAGTGGTGAGTCCTCATCTTCTGAGGGCCGGTCACTTAATCTAGTTATTTTACTTTCAGTTTTCAGACTTAGAGTTAGTTAGGGGCTTGTCCCAGTAACCCATCAGTTCTTTTAAAAGGCTTTTAGACAGTGCTTGTAGATTTAGTTTGGGCTTTTCAATGCATGTTTAGTATTTGTGTTAACATCAATATTTTCTTGTTTCTTGATTTCTATTATTTTCAGTAGATCAGTTTTAATAGAATTATGCTTTTCCATGGGTTTGCTTAGTGATCTTGGACATAATTGCATGCCCAAGTGATACTTTAATACTTCATTTCTACTTGTTTATCCACTTTTATGTGTGCATTCTCATGTGATTTATATGTAAATGTGGATTTATACTAACCAACATGACTAGTGTTGTTTTGCAGTCTAGAAGGAATTTTTGGAAGCTAATCACAAGTTGGTGAAGTGTGGAAATGGACTCGGAAGCAAGAGCGGGAGATCGACAAGGAAATTTGCCAAGTTTGGTGCTCCGCGATGGAGGCTGTGTCACGCTACCATCGCGGAAACAGTCTGCCTAGAAGTAATTTTTATATTGATTTCCGGTGGAGTGCGAGTTACCTGCGCGGCACGGGCGTGCTCGCGATACACTTGTGCCACGTTGAAGACAATTATCCGGAACCCCAAGTTCTAGTGGGTGCGCGATGGCACCGTGGCACGAGCCTAAGCTCCACGTTTTACCTCCGTGCCATGCGAAGATAATTACGGAAGATGAGTTCCGGTGAAGGTGCATCGGGCGTGGCACGTGTTGATGCTCCCGCGATACACTCCGTGCCACGTTGCCAGTTATTACGGAAAAATTTCTCACTTGTATAAATAACAAACTTAGGTTTTATTTTAAAGTATCGACATTTTGAGCAAGAACGTGGATGCGACGATTGAGAAGAAGAATTACTAGGGTTAATTCTCTTCCTTTTCCTCTTTAATTTCAATTGCTTGTATGAATTCTACTTGTTTGAAGATGTTTAATTCAAAATTGAGTGGCTAATTCACCTCTTGCTGAGGTTGAGGATACATTGCGAGAGAATGTAATTAATGATTATTTCAGTTTTTATCTTCTATTATAATGGTTGTTCTATCCAATTCTTGTTTTACTACGTTAATGTTTGGCCAATGTTAATGTATATTCTAGAATTCTAATTTCGATTCCGAAAGGGAGACTAATTGGATATATGTGAATTGGTGGAATATGTTCTTGTCTGGGTTGAGAAATTAAGGGAAGATTTACGTTCGGAATAGAAATATATACGTAATGTCATATTTGGTCATTTTATGGAATTTGTTATGTATAAATTTAGAACATGGGGTTTTGCATCACAGAAATGTGTAATGTAAGTCTCGTGATTCTTTAATTGGTGAGGAGTCGAAAGATCCAATCCATGGGTTAGTAATTCCTGATTAACAACCGAAGAGGTAGTGATTTTAATTAATAAATTACATCCTGCACATTGTTGCCTTAACCTTAGCTTGTTCATTGCTATTGTTTAGACTTTAACTTACAATATTCATAGGTTCACATTAACTAGTAATCTTGACTCAAAAGCATTATTTGTTTGGTTGTCTACCTGCATAGTAAATCGTTTACTAACAATTAGGAAAATTGCTTGCCATATTACGGTCCACATTGGGATCGATACTTGTCTTGAAATAAAGCCACTTTACTACTTGTACGACCCGTGCACTTGCGTGTAGTTGGGATCGAACACTTAGGTCACTTTGATCTAAGTAACGTAGTCGCACATCCCGGTGTGAACTCGGGTTGTGACAAACTTGGTATCAAAGCATTAAGTTTAAAATGTCCTAGGATGTCAGAAAGCCACATCAAGTAGAGAGTCTTTTTCATAGTGTGAACCACACCACACTTATGAGGGCTATGAGGCATTTTAAAGGAAAAATTTCCCTTTATTCATGATTTTTATCGTGCGTAGAGTTTTAGACTTTAATAGGTCCTCCTAACTTGTGCTTTATTCCTTTTCGGTCGATGGTGCCTCCCAATGAGGAAACGGGAAGAGGATCGGCAATGCTAATCAGCCAGCCGCACCGCCTCCGGTAGCCCTCGGGACGAACGGGTGTCACATGCAAAGTTCCGGGCTGCTATTCAGATGTTGGCTCAGGCAATGACCAACTAGGTTAGCCGACGGGTCATTGTGCCAGTGAATACTAATGGGTATACACTTGCTACACCGGTGTCTGGAATTTACTTGAATGAATCCCCCAGCATTTCACGGGTCTAAAGTAGATGAGGACCCCCAGGAATTCATTAATGAGATTGAGAGAAGATCACCGTCATGGGTGTTACCTAGTTGAAAGTGAGGATTTAGCTGCATATTTATTGAAGGGGTGGCTCAGATATTTGGTATAAGCGGTTGAAGGAGGGAGGCAGTTGGTGAGCGATCGATGGAGATAGGATGAATTTGACTACATTCTGGGCGAGGTTCTTTCTTTGGGGAGTTAAGGAAGCTAAGGCTGGCAGTTTATGAACTTGAGGTAGAACAACGTGACAGTATAAGTATGCATTAAAGATCACTCAACTGTCAAGGTATGCTCTAAAAATAGTTATTCTTGAGCAGAACATGCTCAAGTTCGTGAATGGAATCTCTCAAACTTGGTGGTCGAGTGCGAGCTGCTATGCTCATTAAGACATAGACATCTCTAGTCTCATGATCCATGAACAACAAATAGAGGCGAGAGGGTGAAGGAGATAGATAGGAAACTAAGAGGGTGAGGGCAATTCGTCGAGTATTTCCAACGAGAGGTCAAGCGGTGGTAAATGCCCCCAGCAGTAAGCACAATAGAGTCCCTTTGGCACCTTCATCAGCCAGTGCTCCTTCTTCCAAGTCTCGTAAGGATAGGAGGAGTGGGACATCGGACTCTAGTCCCGAGGCCTGTCTGCGGCGGTTACCTTTTTCAACATGCCTAAGTGTATTAAGCTCCATCCGGGTGAGTGTCGTCTAGGCAAAAGGGATTTTTGGTTGTGGCCAGCTAGGTCACAAAGTGAGAGGAAAACCCAGTCTACTCTCTGTGACTTGACGGTTGCCGGCTCGGCACGGCGCTACCTCGGTACGGGTGGCAGTCGTGCCCAAACCACTTATGCTTTATCCTCTGTCGGGACGGGACAACTGCGACGTAGTCACTGGTATGTTATGCCTCTTTCAGATAGATGTTTATGCTTTAGTAGACCAGGAGCCACACTTTCTTTCATGACTCCTTGCATTCTGCAGTCCAGTTTGACATTAGTCTAGAAATTCTCTCAAAGCCATTTTGTCATGACCGAATGTATACCCGTATCGTAACACGGGACAAGGAGCTGAGAGACTCCGTCGACCCATGACATGAACATTCATCTAACTTCATATCATTAAGCGGAATACTTAACATGACGATATAGCGAAAACATAAACATAACATAACATAGCATGATAAGCGGAACGTACTAAAATACATAACAACTGAGTACTACAACATGTTTGAAAGCCTCTATCATATTAGATGGGTTGATGGGAAAACATCCCCAACTAACCCGGCTAAACTGAAACAAAAGGAACATCATAATCTAAACATATGGCCCTCGGAAGATGAGGACTCACCAAAATCTTGGATGCTAAACTAGATGGACTGCGACGGGGTTGAGCTAGAGCTGGGTCATGTATCATGAAACGATACACCATCGTGTGCAGTTGGTAGAAGTAGGTGTACCAAGTATGCAAGGTAAGTAAACCGGACATTTAAAATACATAAAAATTCATAAGTGATCATGAGAGTGGGACAACATGCTCATAACATAAGTAGCATACGATAACATAAAGCTCAAGGTTTTCAAAACATTTTGTAATTCAATCATGTAAATCATAATAATAAAGAAAAGCTTTAGTGAACATGACTTGGGCCAATGGCATAATCATAAGCAGCATAAATCATGAGGAACAGTGGGGAGATTCTTATAGCAAGCATGCACCCCATATCGGCACACATGGGCTGATCTATAAATCCCTATTCGAGAGGTGTTCGTACCTTGCCAAGGGTAGAACCATGAAGGAACGTGATATCACACATGAAAGGGCCCATTTGGGGAAGGGGACAGTCTGGAGTCCCATCATGTCCTATGGTAGCACGTAGTTCGAGATTCGAGGAAAACTGGCCCAAAACGTATATTGTGCTCATAGTATAATATGCATGGGATTCATGGGCAAGTTAAATCATGATAATCACAAGCATGCTTGTAAATACGTGAAACTAGCCATGAGAGTAAGCCTGTGGAGTCAGCCAAAAACATAACTAGTAAATCATGAGATTCATGCATGCCCATAAATCAATGCATAGGTTTTGTAAATCATAAATTCAATGGGAATTTGAATAAATCTATATTACGAGTCATAAATCATGATGGGTTTATGAATATCAACAAAAGTAGAAGAGATCATAACTCAATTCATCATAGGACATGCATAATTAGGCATAATTTAGTAGGAATTGAAATAAATAAGTTATAATTAAAATAGGTAAAATACGATCATAATTCATAAAATATGATGTAAACCATGAAAGATAATAACCCATTGATAGATCATTAGAATTCCACAAGATTTAAGTTAAAACCCATATGATTTTTTAACAAACTTCATGAATTACGAGATATTGGGAAAGGGTGAGAACGAAAACACCCATTCCATAACCCTACCAGCCTGTAATGGATGATTCTTACCCTCCCTTGAATGCCCAAGAAGGAATTAAAGTAAACCTTAAAGTATTGCCTTGCTCACCTCTTTAGCCTATCACTCTTGCGTGCATGAATATGAAAATACCTAAAATGAACTTAACCCCTTTAAAAGTAACTATTCATAACTCAAAACGACGTAGTTTAGGCCTTAGGATCTTAGGAATTATGAAAAAAGTCCTTACTAAATTTGCGAGAAAAATAACTTCCGATGCACCCAAGGGGGACCTAGCGACTCATTACCTGGACCCACGGAGCTAGGTAGAGTCATCTGTGAAGTACCTGGCAACTCAACAGGTCTCCTGGGCTCATAATGGGAGACATAACGACTCGTGACCAGGTGACCACGAGTCGTGGTCTCATCCGTGATGTCTTACGCCTAGCTCAACAAAATCAATCCTTTCCTAGACACAACCCTCCCCATGGATCGTAGGAGATCGACCATGACTCATGGGGTCCTTCCGTCAAGTGCCTGCCTCCTCCTCTTTTCCTTACTCACCCACCCCACTACTGAAACAACGACTTGTGGGGCCTGACCTGAGTCGTGGTCCGTCATGACATCAATTCAAAATTTCAAATTCATTCCTTGACCTCCCCACGAGTCACATCATGACTCGTGGGATCCTCATGGGTCTCCTCACGACCCGTTTTGTGGTTGATGCAAAGATTTTAGATTTTTCTCCATTTCAACTCCGAGTCTGATCTTTGGGCATCAGACATATAACAATATCTCCCCCCCTTGGGAACATTTTTCCTCGAATGTTGGAAAATACAGAAATTAGAGAGACGCAATTATCATATTCAAATGCTGGTCTTTTAAACCTAAGCTAATGGAATAACTTCTCAAATTTAAACTACATAGCTGAGCTTGAATTCACAAATCATACATACACCCACATACATAAAAAACTTGGGCACATGAGCTGAACATGAAAACTAAATAGAGTTTTAGGTAAAAGCGTCTCAGTGGACTAGCGGTAGAGAATAAATGTGGGTACTTAGCCATCATGTCGCTTCGGCTTCCGCGTAGCTCATCAACATGTTGATTCCCTCATAACACTTTAGCTGAAGCTACTTTCTTGTTTCCTTATCCTTCGAACTGATGATCAGTATTTCTACGGAACCTCCTGCATAACTAAAATTTGTCTTTCACACCAACAACATCCTTGGGACAACTAGAAATTTGAATCACCCAAACACTTCGTCAAGAGCGATACATGAAACACAGAATGCGTGGAAGCTAATTCTCGGGACAACTCCAATTCATAAGCCACCTTTCCAGCTCGTCTCACTATCACAGCACGGGACGATATAGAGGGGACTAAATTTCCCCTTCTTTCGAACCTCATCCTCCCCTTCATGGAGACACCTTCAGAAATACCCAGTCGTGACTTCAAATTCTAATTCTCTTCTTCTCACATCGTGTTGGACTTTTGGCGACTACGGGCCGGTTTTCACTTGGGTCCCTTATCAATTGAACCTTCTCCATCGCCTCATAAATCGAATCTAGCCTTATCATCACCGCTACGTTAACCTCAAACCATCAATGGGCGACCTACACGTCCGCCCATAGAGAGCTCGAATGGTGCCATCTGAATACTAGGTGATAGATTTGTTGTTTTTATGCAAATTCGATAAAAGGCAAATGCTCATCCCAACTACCTTTGAAGTCAATCATGCATGCTCTCACATGTCCTTGAGGGTCTGAATTGTCCGCTCCACCTGACCATCCATTTGCGAGTGAAATGTTGTGCTGAGATTTACCTTTTGTGTACCTAATCCTTTTGAAACGACTTCCAAAGGCGAGAGGTAAATTGAGTACTTCTATACGAAATAATGGACAAGGGCACTCCATGCAATCGGACTAGCTCTCGAATATATAGTTTGGCATAATCCTCCGCCGAATCTGTGGTTTTGACCGTAGAAAATAGGCTGCCTTGGTTAGCCTGTCTACCACACCCAAATGGAGTCATATTGCGCTTAAAGTGCGAGGCAAACTGTGATGAAGTCCATATTGATTTCTTCCAACTTCAAGTAGGAATGCTGAATCTTGAATCGCGCCTTCCAGTCTCTAATGCTCAACCTTTGCCTTGTTGACAGTTCGAACACTTGACCACGAATTCTTCTATATCCTTCTTCATGGAATTCCACAATATATTTCTATAAGTCACGGTATCTTGGTGGCACATGGATGGATATAATACCTAGATCCATGAGACTCATGCAACATCCGGCTCATAAAATCATCGCATCCAAAACACATAGGTGACCCTGGTACGAAGCACAGCATCTCCTCTTTTGGAGAAAACCTCCACCTTCGATTTTGAACAACTTCTTTTAATTTTACAAATGAGGTCCTTATCTTGTATAGCTTTTCACATCAGTCACCAAGGAAGGTTCTGATCCATTCTGAACTAACAACACCGCACCATCGGCCGGAAGTTGACCAACCTAACACCCAACCTTGGCCAATCGTGCATCTTTCTGACTCCCTTCTTACTCTTATCCACATGAGACACACTCTCCATAGAGTCTATGCAGTGCATCAGCCACTACCTTGGCCTTACCCGGATGGTAAAGGACACTTATAGCATAGTCTTTGAGTAGGTCCAAGCGCTCTCCTTTGCTGAAGATTGAGATCCTTCTGAGTAAACACATATTGCAAGCTCTTATGGTCCATAAGCACATCCATGTGGACCGCATACAAATAATCACATAGCCATATCTTCAATGCGAACACCACCACAGCCAATTCAAGATCATGGGTCGGGTAATTCTTCTTGTGGACTTTTAGCTGTCTAGAGGCATATGCTATAACCTTCCCGTGCTGCATCAACACACACCCCGTCTGATCCTTGAAGCATCTGATAAACCATGGGCTCTATGGGTACCCTCCGATAGAGTTAACACCGGTACTGAGGTAGATCGAGTCTTAATCTCTTGGAAGCTCTTCTCACAGGCCTTCGACCATTGGAATTGCACCTTCTTCTGAGTCAATTTGGTCCAAGGTGCTGCAATGGATAGAGAAACCTTCAACAAATCTTCGATAGTAGCCGTAACCAAAACTCCGAATATATAAAGGATTGACCGGTCTAGGCCAATTCTTCACTGCCTCTATTTTCTAAGAATCCACCTTTATGCCCTCATCAGATACTACATGGCCCAAAAATGCTAACGAGTTCAACCAAAAGTCGCACTTGCTAAATTTGGCATATAGTTGGCGATCCTTGAGAGCTGTGGCACCCACTTTCAAATGAGCGGCATGTTCCTCCTCACTCTAGAGTATATCGGGATGTCATCAATAAACACAATCACGAACATATCCAAGTATGACTTGAACACCCTATTCGTCAAGTCCATAAAAGCTGTAGGAACATTTGTTAGTCCAAAAGACATAACTACAAAATCATAATGTACATACCGCATTCTAAAGGCTGTCTTCGGGATGTCACACTCCCAAACTCTAAGCTGGTGATACGGACCAGAGTTCTATCTTTGAGAAACACTGGCACCCTGAAGCCGGTCAAATAAATAACCAATCACGGGTAGGGGATACTGTTCTTGATGAGTGACTTTTGTTCAATTTCCCGATAATCAGCCCAAACATTTGAAGAGAACCATCTTTCTTCGACACGAAAAGTAGGGCACAACATGGAGCTTGCTCGGTCTAATGAAACTCCTTATCTAACAGGTCCTTCAATTGATCCTTCAAATCCTTTATCTCGGGTGTAGCCATTCTATAAGGAGGGATAGATATAGGATGCGTGTCGAGGAAGAGGGTCAATACCAAAATCAATTTCCCTCTCAGGAGGCACAGTAATCTAAATCATCAGGGAATACTTTTGGTACTCACGCACTATCGAACTTACGGAATAGTCAGGTCTCGGACTCAACATCCTTAACCCTAACTAGATGATACATACAACCCTTAGAAATCATATTTCTAGCCTTAAGATAGGAAATAGGCGGCCTACGAGGCACAGCCAAGACTACCTTTTCACTCAGGAGCTGAAGCTCACCCGGAAGCGAAACTCCACCGCACGGGTTCTATAATTAATAGAAATAACACGCCCTTAATCCATGCCAAGAATAATATCGAAAGTCAGGTCATGGCCCCGGCTCTACAAGGCCTCACAGAGGTGACTTTATGCAATATAGTGATGGGCATCTTCTATATCACTAACAGGAGTAGAAACTAAAAATGGTTCCGACAGAGATTCGGGACTAACTCAAAGCTACTAGCAATATGGTGTCAATAAAGACAAGGTAGCTAGATATAATAAAGCATAAGCATCGAGGTGAAAAACTCATAACATACACATTAACCACATCCGGTGAAGTCTCCTGCTCCTGATGGGTCGCAAGGAGCATAAGAGCACGTTACGCGATCGTAGAAAATTTGAACTAGTCGAGGAACCTTGCTGAGAGGGACGTACTTCTAGAGCTGGTGAACAAGTGGTGATCATACGGGCTCCGCCTCCCCTGATCTGGTCGAAGAGCAATCCACATGCTGTCGGGTTTTCCACACCCGAAACAAGCGTTTGAGCCAACTAGGCACCTCCCTGGGTGATTTTTGACGCACCTTGCACAAGTTGGGAAAGTACGCTCTATCTGCATGTACCCTAGACCCTCGAATCTGAATCCCTGCTCCTTCGATCCACTCATGATATAGATGGTGTACTAGCTGATGATGGTGCTGGGCAAAGACTTGATGAGACTTCTAGCACTGTCAACCTCTCGATCTAGGTTGAGAAATCCCATGATTTTACGTAACGGCCCTCTTGGCCTCTGCGCCTAGATACACGGCTCATCACTAGCGTGAAACACTATGTGGGGAAATCTATATCCTGATGCAGCATGGCGATCCTACAGTCCTTATCCAAGTAGCCCACCACTCCATGCACAAATTGGCTCACCCCGAGCCCTCTAGTGTTTGTCACTAACTACGGTGCTTACTTGGATAGCGGGTGAACTCAGGCATACTCCTGGACCAACATGTCACACTACTTCAGATTTACAAACTTGTCCGCCTTTAGTTCCCTCATCTCGCGAGGAAAGAACTGATCAAAAAGGCTACATGGAAACCCTTCCCAACCTATAGGGCTGCCCCTGCTACCCTACTATCTCTCCATTTGTCACCCCCATGACCTGGGTGATACTTAGAATCTCGTCGATGAATTCATGCGGGTTCTTATCTACCTTGGACACAAGGAACTCACATAGGTTCATCCTCAAGAAATCTCGAACTCAGCGCCCTTGCATTGCCATTTTGCGGAACGTGTGAGCTGTTTGATTGACCTGAGCGATCAAGGCCTGCGTAAGCATCTGGATAGCTGCCCGAAACTCAGCACGGGCAACTAGCTCCGGTGCTTAGTGCTCCTGAACTGATGGGTGTTTCTGGTGCCGTTCAGATTTGCCATCCTCGCGACCATCTCCATTTCCATTCCTCCTACCATTCATCCTTTGAGGAGCCATGATTCTGCGATCACGAATAGCATGAATTAGAAGGATAGGGAGACATTTCATCACCCGACATGTGATCATGAAAGAAGGAAACATTTCCTAAACGTATCATAGCCTCTTCGTCATAAGTGTGGTGCGCTTCACACCCGTGAAAAGACTTTACTTAATGCGACTTTCCGAAACCTAGGACACTTCAAACCTATGTCTTTGATACCAATTTTGTCATGACGAATGTAGACCCGAATTTTAACGCGGGACAAGAATGAGAGACTCAAATGTCGACCTATGGTATGAACATTCATCTAACTTCTTATCATTAAAAGGAACACTTAACATGACAATAGCGGAAACATAAACATAACATAACATAGCATGATAAGAGGAACGTATAAAATACATAACAACTAAGTACTACAAGTTGTCTGAAAGCCTCTATCGTATCATATGGGTTGATGGGACAACATCCCCAACTAACCCGAGCGGCGAAACAAAGAACATTATAATATGAACATATGGCCCTAGGAAGATGAGGACTCACCAAAAGGCTGGATGCTAAACTCTGAGATGGACTATTGACGAAATTTGACACGAGCCGGGTCTGTATCATGAAATGATACAACATAAAGTATCTTGGTCGTGGAATGTGCGGAGTAATCAAGGTAAGTAAAATGGACATTTAAAATACATAAAAACTCAAATTATCATGAGAGTGGGACAACATGCTCATAACATAAATAGAATATGATAACATAAGGCTCAAGGTTTTTAAAACATTAAGTAATTCAATGGTAAATCATAATAATAAGAGAAAATCTTTAATTGAACATGGCTTGACCAATGTTGCATAATGACAAATGATCTGAGGCATATTTATATGCCCAAGTGATACTCAAATGCATCGTTTTTGCCTTGTTTATCCAATAATTTTTGTACATTCTCATGTAAATTGTAGGGAAAGTGTGAATTTATACTAACCAACATGATTAGCGTTGTTTTGGGAAGCGTACTTTTATGGAGCTAAGATGCATGTAGGGAGGAATCGGAGATGGACTCGGGAGCGAGCAAGGAATTGGCCAAGGGAAGCAAGAAATAAAGAGGCTTCGCGATGGAGTCGTGTCACGCTGCCATCGGGATTGCATTGTCAGGAGATTTGGTACAAGGGCTCGGAGAGGGTCCGTGTTCATGCCGTGACGTTGGACCTAAGTACCTGGAACTTGACATTCCAGTAAGGGTACGCATTTGTGCCGTGTCACATTGGTCAAGCTCCGCGTTGCATGGCGTGCCACGTTGGGGATAATTACTGGACGGCCAAATTCCACAGAGCCTCAGCGTTTGCACCGTGTCACGGAGGCGGTGCTCCGCGATGCACTCCTTGACACGTTGCTTGCTATTTCAGGGAAAAATTCCCACCAGTATAAAAGAACACTTAGGTTCATTTTTAATTATTCTGACTTGGTGGAGCAAGAACGTGGGTTACGAGCGGTTGAGGGGACAAAAATCTTATGGTTTCTCTCCGTCTCTTTCTCCTTTCTTCCAATTGTTTGTATGATTTACACTCATTTAACGATGTTTAATCCACAAATGAGTGGCTAATTTCACATCTTGCTGAGGTTAGGAACAATTGTATTGAAATGTAATTGTTGATCATTTGGTTTTTTCATCTTTTCTTCCATGGTTGTTCTATTAATTCTTGTTCTTCTTTTGCATTAATGTTTGGCCAATGTTAATGTATATCTAAAAGTCCGGTTTCACTCGAGAGAGCACGAAATTGGAAAGTTGTGAATTAATAGGATATGATCTGTTCTTAGTTTGGGAAAATTGAGAATTGATTTACCTTCAGGATAGAAATATACTGAAGTCGTATTGTCAAGTGTGGAATCGGTTTTGTATGGCTAGAACATGAATTGCTTCTTATCACGAAATGTGAGTCGGAAGGTTCATGATTCTTAAGTTGGGTTAAATACGAGAGTTTTAATCCATAGGCATGGTTTGACTAGCAGCTAGGAGAAAAGATAAACCAATTTGTATCGATAATAATTTCTTTCATGTTCGTTTTAGCCTCGGCATGCTCACATTCATAGTTGAGACTCACTTGTATATTGAGTTTTAGCCTTAGTATAAAATTAGATAACAAAAATATCAAACTTTTCTTTAACATTGTTGTCTGCATTTAGAGTTGCAGTAAGTGACACTTAAGTAGATTTTGCCTCGTAGTCAGTCCACAATGGGATCGATACGGCTTACTTGAGCCACTTACTACTTGTTCGACCCGTGCACTTGCGTGTAGTCATCCGAGACATTCGAACAAGTTTTTGGCGCATTGCCGAGGACTGGCAATTGGCGAAATATATTTTTCTTAAAGTGTTAGTTTGCTATTTACTTTATATAGTGTTTGACAACTTGGTCTTAACCTATTTCTGGAATAACGGATACATTGTGAACAACGGCAGGGACAAAAGGGCGGAGTGGACCCATCCTTAGAGCCCAGAAAAGACAATTCCATAAGCCAGGAGAGAAGCTCTAGAAAGAAAACTGTATTTGCTCAGACAAACAATCCTGGAGCAAACACAGAATCCACCACTAGTGCGGGCGATGTTAGTGCCAGAAATGGCGGCTAAGTAGGTTCGCGATGTGGCAATCCCATGTGCTAGCAATGTCACGTCTAGCATTCGCAAGCACACGAGAGCCGGGAGAAGGGAGGTTCGAGCTTAAACAAAACATGGTTCAATTGCTGCACACAGCGGGCAGTTCACAGGTCTCCCTCACGAGGATCCACAACAACATCTTCAAACCTTTTTGGAGATAAGTGACACCCATTCCCAAGTGTCAACAGATTATATCGGACTTTACATTGTTCCCATTTTCACTTTTGGGAGAAGCCAAAAGGTGGTTGAAAGTTGAGCCACCAAATTCTATAACCACGTGGGATGATCTTGAAAGAAGTTCTTTATCCGGTTCATTCCATCAGGAAAAAGCAATGAAGACTTAATTCAAATTCTAAGTTTTAAACAAGAAGGGAGAGAATACGTATCAAGCTTGGAGAGATTCAAATCGCTATTGCTTGAGTTGTCCTCATCACCACCAATCCAATGATGTGCTGGTGCACACTTTTATAGAATGTTTGGAACCCCACACAAAAATTTTTCTTCCCGGACTCGGTGGGGGCAAGCATTAGAAAAGACTTATGATGAAATTTGTATACTTTGTTGAATCGTATTTCGCGGGAAATGGGAGTGGAATGCGGACTCTTCAAGGAGGAGCAAGGAAAGCAGCTGGAGTCTTAGAAGTGGATGGTTTTACAGCTATCATTTACACGGATAAGTTTGCTTTGCAGATCAACTCAACACCCACTTCGGTAACATGAGCATGAATGTTCGCAAGCCCCGGTGAATGCGGTCTGGCGAGATTTGGTGTGAAGTGTGCGCGAGTAATGAACACTGGTGAGTGTTATTAGGAGCAAATCCTGACTCGGTGAACTTTGCCGGCAATGCACAAAAGGAATAATCACCAACGGTATGGTAACATTTCTAATTCTAACTAGAGGAATCACCGGAATTTCTCTTGGGGTAGCAACAACCATCGGGCGAGTTCGAGTCGGGGGTGCAAGGGAATCAGGAGAAGCGGCGGGAACTATCGGTCGCAGTACAAAAACAAAAATGCCCCTCCTCCACCACCATCACCCGGCATTGAGGAGATGTTCAAGACTATGATAGCTAACCAAGCTGGCTGGGTGACTATGTTAAATTGGCGTAGATGTTAGAAATGTCAGTTAGCTACCAAGGCAGGGAGTACCCGGTTTGGGAAATTTGCTGGAGCCAAAACACCAGGCTTAGAGGAGGACTTCCAGTGACACGGACCCAACCCCAAGCGGTGAATGCGGTGACCACAAGTGCTTTGCAGCTTAAGGAGGTGGAACCGGAAAGACCATCTCAACAGTCAGGGAGCGACAGAATTGGAGAGGGAGCAAAGTGATGAAGGGAAGAAAGGATGCTAAACCAGAAAGACCTCCACCCCCGTTCCCTCAACGATTAAAGAAACACAAGGAGGGGCGTGTTTCAAAAAGTTCATGGAGGTGCTTAAACGGTACACATTAACTTACCTCTTGTCGATGTTTTGCGGGGAGTGCGGAAATGCGCAAAGTACATTAAGGACATCGTGGCGAACAAAAAGCAGGTTGACGGAGTATGCCACGGTGGCTCTTACGGAGAGTGCGCTTCGGATCTGAGCGGGTGCCACAAAGCTCCAAGGACCTTTGGGAGCTTTGCAATTTAAATAACAATTGGGCGAGTATCGAGCTCGCGGATTATGTGATTTGGGAGCGAGCATTAACTTGATGCCGGCCTCGGTATTCAAGAAGTTGGGGCTAAGGGAGTCCCTGGGCCAACAACGATAATCTTGCAACTCGAGGATCATTCCTTGGCAAGACCCGGATGGTATTGTGGAGGACGTGCTTGTGCAAGTTGGCTCCTTGATCTTCCGGTAGATTTCGTTGTGCTGGACTTCGAGCCCAGACGCGGAAGTCCCTTTATTTTAGGACGTCCTTTCTTGGCGACAGGGAAAGCGTTAAATGATGTAGCTGCGGGCGGCTAACTATGCGGGAAATGAATGACAAGGTTGAGGTATTTGATGTAGATAAAGCCATGGGCTTCCGGCAATGCATGAGGAACTTTCAGCAATCAGTGTGCTTGATCGAGTAGGAATTTGTCAGATTGTTGAATCTCAAGACCCGGTGGAAAGAGCGTTGATGAACTCCGATCATTTCGGAGATAGAGATGCTTATGAGGTGGTACAAGTGTTGAATGAGCCACAAAGCTATCCTAGGAAGCAAGAATTTCAGCCGTTAATGAGGTCTCTGGAACCTTTGCCGAAACCATCTATTGAAGAAGCACCAAAGTTTGGAATTAAAAGCATTACCTCCTCATTTAAATATGTCTTTTTGGGGGAAGGTGATACTTTGCAGTCATCATTTCATCGAAATTAACGAGGAGGCACGGGAAAGGAGCGATGGCGGTTCTCAGAAGAAGGAAGAAAGCAATGGGCTAGCAAATGTCCGACATTCGGGGGTATTAATCCGGCTTTTTGCACACACGAGAATTTTCACAGAGACAGGAGCAAAGCCAAGCTGTTCGGCCCGGCCGAAGGTTAAATCCAGCGATGAAGGATGTGGTCAGGAAAGAAATAATTGAATGGCTCGATGTAGGTGTGGTCTATTCGATTTCGGACAGTGAATAGGTCAGCCCGTTCGGTGCGTCCCAAAGAAGGGAGGGATGACCGTGATCACCAATGAAAAAATGGTGATCCCCACACGGCTTGAGTCACGGGTTTGGCGGATTTGCATGGACCACAGAAAGCTCAATGAAGCCCCAAGGAAAGATCACTATCCTATCTTGTTCATTGATCAAATCTTTTGAATGAGTTGTTTGAGCAGCAATACTGTGTTTCCTTGTTGGTACTTTCTGGCTATAACCAAATAGCCGCACTTTGAATGGGGAGAAGACTACTTTCACATGTCCGTATGGAACACTTCATATGCTTTTAGGCGGATGCCATTTGGTTTATATAATGCACCCGCCACATTCCAAAAATGCATGATAGCGATCTTTCAAGACATGGTGGAGGATTTCGTCGGAATATTTATGGATGATTTCTACTATTTTATTTAATTCGTTTCTTTTGCTTGTTTGCGAGAATCTTGACGAAGTGTTGGCTCGCTATGAAGAATCCCAGCCTTGTACTCAATTGGGAGAAGTGTCATTTCTTAGTCAAGGAGGGTATTGTCCTTGGCCATAGAGTGTCGTGCAAGGGTTGGAGGTCGATCGTGCTAAGATCAAATTTATTGAGGAAGCTACCACCACAGTATTAGGTAAAGGGTGTTCGCAGTTTTCTCGGGCATGCAGGGTTCTATAGACGGTTCATTAACAACTTCTCCAAAATCTCTACACCATTATGCAGATTACTAGAAAAGGAGGTGAAATTTGATTTCGATGATGGTGTGTCAAAGCATTCGAGGAGTTGAAGCGGGTGTTGATAAAGCACCCATCCTTATTTCTCCGGATTGGGAACAACCATTTGAACTGATGTGTGATGCAAGCGATGTGGTTGTAGGAGCCGTATTGGGGCACCGGAGGAATAGAATCTTTCACTATTCATTATGCAAGGAAAACATTGAACCTTTGCCCAAGTAATTATACGGAGTCTGAAAAGGAGATGCGCTTGGTGTTTGCTTTTGATAAATTCGGGTCCTATTTGGTGGGTTCGCGAGTAGTGGTGTATACCGATCATGCAGCGATCCGGTATCTATTTAACAAAAAGGATGCAAAGCCCAGGCTGATCAGATGGATCTTGTTGCTGCAAGAGTTTGACTTAGAAATAAGGGCGAGAAAGGGGGAGCGAGAATCGAGTGGCGGAATCCACTATATGCGATTGGAAATAGGTCCCACGTGAAGGAAGGTGACAATATCAAGAGGGTTCCATGGATGAGCAGCTCTTGGCAGTAGGAGAAGCTGAGGTTCCTTGGTATGCAGACATAGTGAACTTGTTGGTGGTAGAGTCTATCCACGGAGGCTACGACTCGGCAAAAGAAAAAATTGCGGCAGGGTTGTCGACATTTCATTTGGGATGAGCCATATTTGTTTAAATAGGGACCAAGATCAGGTTATGAGAAGATGCATCCCGGACCAGATTGAAGAGGTTTTGAGGGTTGTCACTCCTCATTATATGGAGAACACCACGGAGGAAGGGGCGGCACACAAGGTATTTACTACGATCGGGGTTCTTTTGGCCTACACTGTTCGAGACTCTATGGCATATGTCAAAATGTGCGATAGATGTCAGGACGAGCACGTATGAGAGAGCAGAGATGCCGCTGCGGAATGTACTTGAAATTGGAGACTTTTGATGTATGGGGCATGAGCTTCATGGGCCCATTCCCACCGTCGTTTGGAAATCGTTACATCTTGGTAGCTGTTGATTATGTATCAAAGTGGGTGGAAGCAATAGCTTGCCCAGGAATGACAATAAGGTGGTAATAAAATTTGTGAAAAACACATTTCACAAGGTTAGGGACATCTGAGGCCATTATCGTGGAGGAGCTCATTTTTGTCAGTAAAGTTTCAGAAGATGCTAGCTAAGTATGGGAACACAAGGTGGCAACAACTTATCATCCCAAACTGGTGAGCAGAGTGGAGGTGTCGAACGGAGAAGTAGAGCGAGATTCTCCGAAAATAGTGAATGCACAACGCGGTGATTGGTCGGCATAAACTTCGACGATAGTTGTGGGCATACAGAACTGCTTACAAGACACCAATTGGAACCTCTCAATACCGATTGGTCTATGGAAAGCTTGTCATGCGGCGAGCCCAAGCGATGAAACTTTACGAAATTTGTGAGAAATTGAACATGGACACCGGAGCTAGCGGGCAGAAAGCGACTGCAGCTTCCGAAGGCGAACTCGAAGAGTTTCGTTGGCATGCTTATGAAAGTGCCAAGTATTACAAGAGAAAACGAAAGGTGGCACGATAAGCATGTGGTGCATCATATTTTCGAGCTAGGGTAGAAAGTGTTGCTCTTCAATTGAGTTGAAGAGTTTGTTCCCGAAGCTGCGGTCCAAATGGTCGGGAGCCGTTTGAGGTAGTGAGGATGACCCCGCATGGGGCAGTAGAGTTGTGGCAGGAAGACCGAAGTGCCGTTCCTGGTAAATTAGCTTAGCGGTGTAAGCACTATTGGGGGTGAGGATGGAAATCGTGAGAAAACGTCCGTCACCCTAGGGGCGGGTGACGTAAATGATGTCGAGCATGACGGTAAACCAGGCGCTGCACGGGAGGCAACCCGTGAATTTATTGTTTATGAATGTACGAAGTTAAAGAAAAAAAGAAAATAAAAAAGAAAAGAAAAAATATATGTGTGTAAATATAAAAATAAAATATTGTGTTGTGTTTTTCAAACCTTGGGGGTCTAACCGATTTCTTGTTGTGAGATAAATTTGAGGTTGATCGGAGGGGAAAAGGCGAAGAATCGCAAAGGAGAAAAAACGAGGTGAGAAAAATAAAAAGTGGCAAAACAGTGAGCCCACGCGTTGGCTCCGTGTCACGGAGGAGGGACACCGCGTTACCCTCCGTGACATGTTGAAGGCAATTCTTGAATTTTTACAAATTCCAGAACGCCTGCGCGATGGCTCCGTGTCACGGAGGAGGGACACCGCGTTACCCTCCTTGACACATTGAGGTGTTATTCGCGTGGGTCACACCGGGTAACCCTTGTAACCCACTTGCACAACCCGATTTCCCCTCACTTTCTCTCATTTTCATCCCACCCGCGACAACCCTCCCAAAAAACTCCCTCTCCTCAACGTGCCACGGACCTAGGTACATCATTTCGTCAAGTTTTCTTCCGTTCATCGAATTCAAGGTATGTTCATCAACTCTATCTCAATTTTAGTTGAATTTTTCGATTTTGAGCACTGAGGTATGAGTAAACCACAGCCTAGGTAGAAATTGAGCTTAAATTCATTCAAGTTATTGTTGATTAATGTTCATAACATCATTGTGATTGCATGAACCGATGTAGACATAAGCGATCGAATTTTTGTAAAATTGTAGCTAGGGCTTGAATTTGAGCATGAAAAAGGGAAAAGCTAGTTGAATTGTGAACTTCTTATTGGTTTATGTATGTTGGGTGAGATGAGGATGGTCGTGTTATATGTTAATATGCTAAAAGACCGACGAGGATTTTTTGGGGTAAGTATAGTATGCAAGAAATGGGTGAATTCTGCTCAGGTTTGTGTAGGTAAATAGTTTTTATTTTTTTACTTTTCATTGCTAAATGCTTTGTATAAAAGTGTGGTCGACAGTAACATTGTGTTGATTGTACGAAGTCTGAGTAATTACAAATGAATTTACAACGTTGAATTCTCTGAATGTACAGGGCATGTCGTTTGTTGTTTTTGTTTTTGTTTTGTTTTGTAAATGAGAAATAAATATGTTCTTGCGAAGTAGCGTTGTAATTGTGAAGTACGAGAAGACTAAGCGTGGGGTGGCCTAGCCTAGCTGACCTTAGTCAGCTGATTATAAAATTGGCCCGACACTTTGGGGCCCATGCCTTTTGTTTGGCGAGGAACGATGTCGAGCGAGCAAGACAAAGGGAAGGCGCATCTACGTCGGATGCCGGTAGAAAGAGGATGGGCCAAGAACCGACGGTCCCAGCAGCACCAGTGGTTCCACGCAGCCAACGCCACCAATACGGAACCCGATGGTGACGAGAGGAAGGGAAGAAATGGTACACAAAGCACAAAGAGAACAAGTACTTCCCTGAGGAGCATATTGCAAGGGAGCCATTAGCACAAGAGTTCCCTCGCATGAATCGTCGGATTGACAACTTAGGGCTGCGATTCATCTTTGAAGAGCCCAAAGTGCAATCTGCACTTGATTCGGGAGTTCTATGCAGTGGAACCCGGCGCTCGCAGTCACACCATCAAAATAAGGGGCGGATTGTCACTCTTGAGCCTCATCACACTGAATGCCATATTGGGGCGCGAAACACGAACGCCCATGACTGAATATCCTCCACCTTACGCGGATATCAGACGCACATTGTGTGGGCAGTTGGCGCCAAACCTGTGGAGAAGGCATAGGAGGACTACCATCAAACATTGCCCTACTCCTGGATGAGCAGGGAAGCCAAATCGGCTGAAAATAGTGTGTTCTGGCAGTGCAGGGGTGCACATGATAGATGTCACTCCCGGGATCGCGCCCATGCCTGGTGTATGCCCTGATGAAAGGGCTGGAGATTCATGTTGGGGCGGTGATCATATCCGCCATGAAGGAAACCGGTTGCATCAACGGCGCAGTGCAGGTTTGGCGGTTTTGCGCCACGTTCTAAGGGGCCTAGATGTGGGAAGAGGCCCTGGACTATATCCCCGGTTGGAAAGGCATGCCGTGGATGTCACAAAGACCAAGGCACCGGACACCACATACGGGCCAGTTCTTACACTAAGCCGCGACATGCTCGGGATGATCGATGCATGGCCCGCATGTTTGGATACAGATGCTCCAGCTACGCATAGGCGGGAGGCCGGCAACAGAGGATGAGCTGTGGCAGCTCGACCTACACTACCCTTTCGGTGAAAATGGCAGACTCCCATGTCGGGTGGGCCCAGACTTTGTGGGCAGAGTGGATGATGATGTCCCCACTGATGAGGAGACACGTCGCGAGGATTCCGATGTCGAGTCGGGAGGAGGACGGCAGGGAAGATTCAGACATGAGTGCTGAGGCAGTGGCACATTGAAGAAGTGGAATACTTTGATTGATCAGGGAGTTTCACCACCCACTTGTTTGTGCTTTCTTGAATGTGTACATGAACAGGGGCCGGTGTTCGGTTTAAGTGTGGGGTGAGGGAGTAGTTAGGTGGTGTTGTTTTTGTCTTGATTTGTGTATATTCATGTTCTGTTGTTGTGCTTAAACGAGAAATTTTGTGACCACCTTGTAATTTTTGTGTGTATGTTTCGTATTGTAAATATCTTTTGAAGCTGTTGTGTCTTTTTGAATGTTGTTACTAGTGTGTAAATAGTTTTGTCAGAAATCATGTATGTTTCGTATTGTAAATATCTTTTTGAAGCTGTTGTGTGCTGTTGAATGTTGTTAGCTAGTGTGTAAATAGTTTTTGTCGAAATCATCGATATTTTAAAAAAATTTCGTTAATTTTTTATGATTGGGTTTCTCGTCGTTTGTTTTCGGTTCTTTTACCGAGAAGAGTCCCATTGAACCGAAGTCGTAGATAGTGACCGTTCCCTATGATGGATGGATGACGACCGTCTTAAGGGAAATGCAGTCGATAGGAGTAGCTTTTTATTTTCAATTTTGGTTTGTTCGGTTGTATCCCATGCATGTTGCTACTCTATGGTTACGAAATGCTTGTTGCGTGTTGTACATGATGTTTAGAATGCAAAGGTGATTCGTATGAAAGCATGCAAATTTTGTACATATGTGAGGTACCTAGGCCAT